>JABUQX010143977.1:0-5000 GCA_015478945.1 Trachelipus rathkii
CGTGTGCTTCATTCGATCAGTTTGGTGCGATTTCGCATTGTGACGCCTGCGCGTTTACCGTGCGCCGCTTCATTCACCGCTGGAAATTAAACTGGCCCCCTAGCAGATATACGTGCAGGTGTTTGACCACCAGACCGCGGAGGCTAAAAAGAAGAACCCACAATACTTCCTGTGGTGAATATTCACTTTTGCAAAATGAACCAATAATGGTAGCTCTTCCTGCTCTCGAGCCTGGGATACGACAGGGTACCTGCACAAGGGAAAATACTTAAGAACCAGGATTAAAGATGTTGGCAGGAGGATCATGCTCTTATGTCCTATTTGGTGGGTGCGAATATTCATCATAGGAGTATTGTCGGATTCTTCTTTTGTTTAATCATGGTGTTTAATTCAAACATACATCTCTTAACTAGGAATAATTAAATCCAACAGGCTAAAATCTTTAGGGAGATATTTATATCATTCTCAGAATTAGTTAAAGTGAATTTCTTATTATTTTATATATATATATATATATATATATAATATATATATATATATATATATATATATATATATATAATAATAATAATATATATATATATATATATATATATATATATATATAACTCATATATATATATGCTATATTTAAAAAATTTATTCTCTTGCACGAGAAATATACTTTTTACACAATCCTAAAAAACAAAAAGAAAGTTACCAAGCACTTTCATGTATTTCACATTATAAATTCTCTAGGAATATATATATATATATATATATATATATATATATATATATATATATATATATATATATATATATATACATATTTATATATATATATATTTATATATTATATATATATATATATATATATATATATATATATATATATATATATATATATATATAATATATATATATATATATATATATATATATATATATATATATATAAATATATATACATGTATATATATACCATATATATATATAATATATATATATATATATATATATATATATATATATATATATATATATATATAATATACCTATATATATATATATATATATACCGAATCTCAACTTTAAATCTAATTTTTTTAGATCGTATATTCATTTAACTGTTCAATTTAATTTAAAATTTGATGAAAATCTAAACCTCTTTTACAGATTTCGAAAAAAAAAAGAAGAAAACTTTTTTATTAAACACCTTTTTTTCAAATTACAGTTTTTCAGAAATGAATTTCAATTCAAATTTATCAATAACCATAATTTATTAGCGTACTCGATTGCTTTTTCTTCTTATTCCTATACATACATACATGCATGCATGCGCACACACAGATATATATATATATATATATATATATATATATATATATATATATATATATATATATATATATACTATATAGCACTAGTGTGTATGTGTGTATGTGTATGTGTGTGTTGGGGGGAAAAGGGGGAGTAGACGAAGGCGTCGTCCAAGCTGTGAGAGATCTCCTTTGGGAATATGAATTGGTAAAGTGTATTGGAAAATTCGTTTGAACCCTAGTTTTAATGCCTCAATGAAAGAGATGGCATTTTCAGCTCGTTTTTAATCTTACTAGTGCATTCGATTACTTTAGTTTCTCGGCCACCTATCACATCTAAACGAATCACAAATTTTTTTCATCTTTAAAAGTGAATTTATTAACATTTGTTCAAGTTTCCTCAAAGATTCATTATAGAGTTGGATCCAAGGATTTCTCCTCATCGATTCCAAATCATCGATTGAGAGTTAACCTCCTGTGATGGTTGGGTTGATGTTTCTGTGGAACTGCTTCATTTCTCCATTTTTTTGTTGTCATTCTTTGTTAACTTCTGCAGCATTTGTGATCGTTGTTCTAATTTCCATTTCGTTGATCTCTACCTATCACCAGTAAACCACCCATTTTACTCTTAACAAAATCTTTTCTATCCATGGCAACTTAACAACCATGAGCAGCTAGTATAGCTCCTCCCTACTCGTATCCATGATTGTCTTTGATATGAGCCAAAATATCCACTTCTGAATTTCTTTGTCCATCATCTAATCTCTTTATAAATTTTTCGTTTTAAGTCTTCTATAGGAGCGGCTCTCAACATATACGAGCAGATGTTTATGGTACATTGGCTCTTCATGCTGGTAGGACTTGCGATTACATTATTTTTATTAATCTTTGAATGTAGGAGAGACCATTCGGAGTGAGAAAAGCTCATTGTATTGGTGATTTTCTCTAGAGCGTGAAGGCGTGCATCATATTCTTTTACATTCTATAATAATTCTTTAACTCTGCTTGTTTTCAAGTTATTCAGGCATTGTGCTAAATTTATTCTCCGATGCACTAAATATTCTCCATAGATAATATAATATCCTTCTGATTTCTTTTCTTCTCGTTGCTTTCTGGCAATTCGCTTATTACTTCAACTAAAATTTTGCTTCGTCTTTTCATTATCTTGATTCTTCCAACGACTTCAAAGTTGTATTGCCTACTGCTAAAACGACCTTGTGACTCATATTTTTGTTTCTGATTCCACTTTATACGATTCTGGTGCTTTTCCTCCTTCTCCACCTCCCTCCAATACTTTAGCATTGTAATTTCATCTAAAATTATTTGTATTTTCTTAGCTAAATACCAAAAGGACGTATAGTCCTGACTGTATCAATATTGTCCTTATAACTTGAGCCATCAAGGTTTCACCTTACCTTGACAAACAATTCTGTTTTTGCCCATCAACTTCGAAATTCTTCTTGTTGGAAGAGCGCACTTATTCTACTTGTGGCAAAGAATGGGGGACCACTTGTGCACCCCAACTACCTCTTAATTGCTTCAGATTTAGTTATTTCCAAAGTTTCGAAATTGTCCTAATCAAAAAACGATTTGAAAATATATCAATTCTTTTTATCGGTTCTCAGGTCGACATATCGACATGATCTTTTTTCCCCTTTCCTGAATCTCAGTCCTTTGAACTTGGACCTTTGACCTTCGACATTTCGGTAAATCTTTTCTGTAACTCTAGACCCTACTGAAAGCTTAACATAGGACCTGTGGGCACAGCATGGATTGTTAAGCTTCCCTCTTTCGATAACTACTCTTCTTTCAGTCATTTTCTATCTGATTTCATTTCTGCTCCCTCTAAAACAGTGGTTACAAATGATCCTTTTCAACTCTTAAAATCTTAACTGTTGTAATCAACTGGGCTTTTACAGTCTTTCAATATTTTTAGACTTTCATAAATGACTTTCTAACTTTCATTTTATTATAATCCATTTTATTACGGTTTTCACTTCAAACATTGTCATCCACAATGGCAGTTAGTTAGTTGATTGATGCTTAGAGTGTGGCACTGGACCAGCTGACCTATGATCTCTCTCATATTTACAACTTATACCGAGAAATTTTGGTTGTTTTAATACCTCAAAAACTCATTTCTTCTACTTATCCTTTCGTTCTTTTTTCTTTACAGTTTTTACCACCGCTCAAGGGCAGAGCCCTATTCTAGGATTGGGTGTCAAATCATTAAAAGTCTTATGTTTTGGACATAATCTTCCACGTAACTATAAAACATCTTGAAAACATGTAACTCAGACCTTCCTTTGTTATTAAAATTATATCTATCCTTTACCCGTGATTATACCTGAAGGATTACATTGTTTATCTTATAAGCTCATAAAAGGTTGGGATTATCCCTGAAGGATTACATTGTTTATCATATAAGCTCCTAAGAGGTTGAGATTTCAGAGTCCCATTTAGAACTTTTCCATACCACTGCTTAGTTAGCTCTTCATGGAGATGTATTTGGTCGTTGAAACATGTATCGCATGTCTTTAGTGTTAGTATAATTTAGTATTATTTAGTATTTTTTTAGTATTTATTATTTAATACTATTTAGTATTATTTAGTGCAATTTAGTTCCTTTCATTTTATCAGCTCTTTCGCAAACATTCCTTTGGTCCAATATATTTCCTTGTTGCCGAATTGTTGTATCCCTTCTTTGTATTATCTCTATTACAAGAGATACAGCTCTTTCTAACTCTTTAGTCGCAAACTCCATCCTTTGAGGAGAACTCCCAGGAATCATCTACCTACAAAGTTCAGTTCTTCTTTACCCAAGCTTCCTGATTCCAATTTTAGCCAATCTTTCATGTAGTAAACAGGTAAAGTATCCCAATATGATATACTACTATACTATACTATACTATACTATACTATACTATACTATACTATACTATACTATGCTATACTATACTATACTATACTATACTATACTATACTATACTATACTATACTATACTTTTCTTTCAATAGGACACTCTTCATTCTTCTTCTTCTTCTTTTACAACCTTTTTAACTTACACACTTTCAGCATCTTTCTCTCAGGACAAATCGGCCTTTGGTTTGAACCCGTTTTTTCACCCACAATTCTTCTGAGTTTCGTATAGGTCCACCAGAGGTTGCATTATATATATATATATATATATATATATATATATATATATATATATATATATATATATATATATATATATATATATATACTATATATATATATATATATATATATATATATATATATATATATATATAAAGAGGGAAAAGTTGTTAAAAAAAGTTTTAACTTCACTTTTAAATAAAATAATATATATAATAATAATAATAATATATATATATATATATATATATATATATATATATATATATATATATATATTTATATATAACCATCTATATATATATATATATATATATATATATATATATATAATAACTCTCTCACTAGCTAAATATATATCATTTAAATCAACTTATTAATGCGAATACAATTATGGGAAAGATTCTTTCAAGACTATTAGTAACGAAATCTGCTCTAAATAATAATAATGAAACAAGGTAAAATGTAAATAATATATTATTTTCTAAAGTAAAAAAAAAAAAGAAAATCACTTTATTTTCTTTTTTAAGTATTTTCTTTTATTTATTTATTTATTT
>JABUQX010143977.1:10000-19022 GCA_015478945.1 Trachelipus rathkii
TTAATTAAATTTTCCCAAAAAAAAAAACAAATTATTTCACCAAATTTAGGGCTCGAGCCGACTGGGGACAGAGGGGGACGTTTCGTACCCCGGAGGGATGGTCGGAGAACCCCGACCGCCAAACGGGGGTTCCGGAATCCCGGAGGGTTAGTCCCCGTCGTCCACCAGGAGGCCAAGAAGACCCCCGACTCCTGCCATCTTTGGGTTTAACCTAGGGTATTCCTTTAGTTAAAAATAAAATTTTTACTTCAAAAAAAAAAAGTTAAATCCAATCCTTAGAAATTTTCAGCTGATTCAAATATATAATTTGTTTTTACTGTAGGATCTTACGTTCTCTACTACATACTGTGAGCATTAAAAAATCTGACCATATATATATATATATATATATATATATATATATATATATATATATATATATATATATATATATATATATATATATATATATATATATATTATCCTCCCCCTTCCCTACTATAAACTAACAACATAACTTCACTGCTTTTATATATATATACATTCATATCCCTATATATATATATATATATATATATATATATATATATATATATTCAATACTTTCAAAATCAAAAAAATCAATAATAATGAAATAACAATCTAAATATATAAAAAAGGCTCTAGTAATGAAGATGTGTTGCTTCACATTTATTCGTTCAGTCACTATGATCTGGATAGTCGTAGGCTGAGCATTGCCCCTATCTACTTAATTTATATGATAAAAATATCGTCGATTGCATATAAATATATATAGCGAGAGAGAGAGAGAGCGAGAGACGCGAAATTAAAAACCAACCAAACTTTTAACTCGTTACTAACAGTACAGTTTCTACAAATTTGCCTATATATATATATATATATATATATATATATATATATATATATATATATATATATATATATATATATATATATATATATATATATATATATATATATATATATATATATATATATATATGGATCATGTCGATTATCCGCCTCCACCTCCATATATTATATATACATCGATTGTACGAATTCGAACACAATTCATAAAACTGAAGTGAAAATGCCTAAAGTCAAATTGAAACTTTAGTATTAAAGCAGCTTCACACCTCTAAAAATATTTAAAAAAAAAAGTTCAAATCTTTGTAAACTAATTAAACTCATAGGCTAACCTTTGCTTATGTATAGTTAAAATATATATATAATTTATTTATATATTTATAACTTATTTCACTCTGCATTGTTAAAAAAAAATCTTAAATATACGCATGTAACAGAAAGGCTTTCAACACTTTGTTCAGGTGCATTAGATTTTAAAAAGAATTAGATACGGGGAAGCAGCTGAGGTCGGATAATCTGACATGAGGCCAGTAACATATATGTATATATATGTATATATATATATATATATATATATATAACATACCATATATATATATATATATATATATATATATATATATATATGTATATATATATATATATATATATATATATAATAATAACATATATATATATATATATATATATATAACCAATATATATATATATATATATATATATATATATATATAATAATACATACATACTATCAGACGTGTGATGATAGTGTGATGATGATGTGCGTGTGACGATGATGATAGATGATAAATATATATATATATATATATATATATATATATGTATATATATATATATATATATATATATTCATATATATATATATATATGAGTGTGTGTCTTGGGTTATAGGAGTAAAAGTTGTTGTTTGTTTGTTTCAAAATTCCACGTAATTAAGTAAATTTTTTGGACAAATTCAAAATAAATTTAAATTTTTTTTGTCCGACATTTTTAATCCATTATTAAGAAAGTTGTTTCCAAAATCTACGTCTCTTCTCTAGAAGTTGATCCTAAACGAATAAGTTTTCTTAGCAATTTATCTTACTTTATTATTTTAAACGCATAGCAAATACACACACACACACATACACACTCACACACGCACGCGCACACACACACACACACACACACACACACACACACACACACACACACACACACATACACCTAAATGCACGAGCACACACACATACATACACCCAAATCCATGCGCACAAACACACACATTTATTTAAACTTACGCACGTACACGCATACAAAAATACACATAAGGAACTAAGCAAATGTAAATGATACGAAGTGTTAAAAAACTTCAATTTTTTTTTTTCACACCTAAGTCTTTCAAGTATCTCAAGTAACCAAAATAGATTAATTTAAAAGCCTCAAAATCTTTGACAGAAGTTTGTCAAACTTTTAACAAAAAAAAATAAAAATTAAATTATATATGAACTTTAATTTGTATTTATTCTTTTTCTTGTATATTAGATATTAGAAAATTAATATTAGTCAACATTTTACTTGAAGAAACGAGTGAGTGGTAAGCATTATATTACTGTTGAAAAAGATCTTCGAGATTTCAGGGATCATAGAGATCTAAAAGATATTCAAGATTTTAGAGATCTTAGAGATTTAAGTGAATTTTGACATCTTAACTCGCTATAACCCCTAATATCTGGAATATATCATATTTCTACGATATCTAAAATCTAAGAACTCATAGAGATCTAAAAGATCTTAGAGACAGATCATAAAGTTCATAGATATCTTTGAAATCTTGGAAATCACAGAGATCTATGAGATTTTTAAGATTATAGCGGTTTAAAAGATTTTCAAGATCGTAGAGAGCTTAGAGATCAGGAATCCATAAGAGACCAAGGCTAAATGTAAAGTGAAATAATATGATAGATAGAATTTAAAGATTTCACAGAAATTTCCCTTGAATATTTAATGATTTAATAAGATAGAAAATTGATGTAAAATAATAAAGCCAACCACTTTACATCAATAGTTAAGACCCTTTTTAATATTTTACTAATATGTAACTTTTTTTTAAGAATGTTATTACAATACAGAAATATATATATATATATATATATATATATATATATATATATATATATATATATATATATATATATATATATATATATATATATATATATATATATATATATATTTATAAATATATATATTTATATATATATATATATATATATATTAATATATGTATATATATACATTTATATATATATGCTCACATATATATATATATATATATATATATATATATGAAATAATGTTTCTACATATATGTTTTTATATCGGTATACTTTGTTTAAATATATATTTAAAATATGTATATATATATATATATAAATATATAATATATATATATATATATATATATATGTAATAAAATATAATATAATATAATAATATATATATATAATAATAATATATAATAATAATATGTAATAATATATATAACATATATATATAATATATAATATAATAATATATATATATATATATATAAATCTGAACATGAAGTGGGTTATGATACCATTTTACATTTTTTGCAATTCACTGAACAAAAGCATTGATAAAGTAGTAGAATAACTCGTCAGACTAAGCCTTTGTAGCAATAAAATCAATCAATTTCTCTTTATTATTTAAGAGTATTTCTTACTCGCGTCTATCCTGTTTTGACTTATAAAGAAAGCTTCATAATCCAATTACGAAGGACTTCGAGGTCCACATTAGTCCTCAAATCCGTTTCATTGTTTCAGGAATATGAAATATTAGAGTCGAAGACTTTATGATGAAGGTTGGAAATTTTCTTTTGCGAAATTTTCCAAGTTATAATAATATAATTGGGTATATCGTAATAGTTTGCATTAGAAGGTGACTTTTATCTCTGTTATTTTTATTCAAATACGAACACATGGACTGTACAAGTACCCACACATACACACAAATGCACCTTATGTGCATATATTTATATATATATATATATATATATATATATATATATATATATATATATATATATATATATATATATATATATATATATATTTATATTTATATACTACCTTTATATAACTTTATATATATATATATATATTATATATATATTGTATATTACATTGGAGAGTAATTACATTGTATATTTTATCTTTTTCTCAATCAAGTAAATCAAATTAATTAAATAGAAAAATAAATGAGAGTAAATATAAATGAGACAAAAACAAAGTCTTATTTTCTGTTCTTCCAAAGCTCTTCTTAATTCCTATTTCCGATCGAGCAAAAGGAAAAAGTTTATTGCAATTTTCCATTTTGTTTCATTTTTTTTTCAAATTTTTTCCTTTTCTTTTTTAGCAAAGCTATGAGATTTTTTTCATTTGATTTCGTTCACATAATTCAGTATTTTTGGGGCATGAAACGTTCTTGCAAATTGTTTTTTTATTCTTTTTTTTTTTATCTTACATTTTAAGATATCTATTTTAACATATTCATTCTCATATAAAATTTTAATATTTAAAATTAAATAACAACTCGTACTTCATGTTTATTGCCCTAATCTAGAAGCAGATCTCTCTCAAGCAAATTTCTTCCTAGAAATTGCGCTACGAATCAAACCTTAAACACACACAATTTAAATTTATCTTTCCACTAATTCTATTGTACTAATTCCGACAAGATTCTCAAATCCTAGTAAACACATTATTATTATTATTATTATTATTATTATTATTATTATTATTATTATTATTATTATTATTATTATTATTATTATTATTATTATTATTATTATTATTATTATTATTATTATTATTATTATTATTATTATTATTATTATTATTATTATTATTATTATTATTATTAATATTATTATTATTAATTATTATTATTATTATTATTATTATTATTATTATTATTATTATTATTATTATTATTATTATTATTATCATTATTATTATTATTATATTTGAAGAATCTTAAGAAACCAAAATAGATTAATTAAAAGGCTTTAAAATCCTTTGAAGAAGTTTGTCAAACTTTAAAAGAAGAAAAAAAAATTGAAATGTTTTAAGAATATTAATTTGCGATTAATATTATTATTATATATTAGATAGTTAATATTAGACAAGCTTTTACTAAAAGAGACAAATGAATGATAAGCAATATGTTACTGTTGAATAAGATCAAAGAGATCTAAGATTTCATGAAGATTATAGAGATCTAAGAGATCATAGATGTTTTAGGGATCTTAGAGATCTAAAAGATATTTAAGGTTTTAGGCATCATAGAGATTTAAGCGACCTTCGAGATCTTAACTCTATAATCTCTAAGATCTCGAATATCTCTTATACCTTAATGACCCGGAAAATCTAAGAAGTCATAGAGATCTAAAAGATCATAGAGAGATCATAAAGTTCATAGATATCTTTAAAATCTTGGAGATCGTATATATCTAAGAAATTTTTAAGATTATAGAGGTTTATAAGATTTTCAAGATCGTTGAGGGCTTAGAGACCTTTGGAATCACAGAGATCTAAGAGTTAAATGTAAAAATGATTTAGTAAATTTAAATAATAAATGATAGATGAAATTTAAAAATTTCACAAGAATTTCTCTTGGACATTTTGTGGTTTAACATGATCGAAAACTGATCTAAAATAATAGTTAATAATTGGTTAATACTTTTCTAATATTTTACTAATCTGTAACTTTTTTAATAATTTTTATAACGATATATATATATATATATATATATATATATATATATATATATATATAATAGTATATAAAAAACTGATCTGATATATATATATATATATATATATATATATATATATATATATATATATATATATATTATATATATATATATTTATATATATATATATATATATATATATATATATATATATATATATATATATATATATATATATATATATATATATATATATATATATATATATATATATATATATATAGGTACATATATATATATATATATATATATATATATATATATATATATATATATATATATATATATATATATATATATATATATATATATATATATATATATATATATATATATATATAGTAGTATATATAAATATATATATATATATATATATATATATATATATATATATATATATATACATATATATATATATATATATATATATATATATATATATATATATATAGACACTAAGCATTTTTAAGTATCATATCCGTTTATAACAAAATACAAGGTTAATATATATATATATATATATATATATATATATATATATATATATATATATATATATATATATATATATATATATATATATATATATATATATATATATATATATAAGAAAACGATTTTGGTGTGGAGTGAGAGTGTGTATATCTCGGTGTGGGTCTGTATATATATATATATATATATATATATATATATATATATATATATATATATATATATATATATATATATATATATATATATATATATATATATAAATTTTAAAAATATAAATATATATATATATATGTATTTATAATATATTATATATATATATATATATATATATATATATATATATATATATATATATAAGAAGTTATATATATATATATATATATATATATATATATATATATATATATATATATATATATATATATATATACAAATATAAAATTTCCTAATAATAATCTGTATAAATTGAGTAATTGTAACATTTTATGCAATTCATTGAGCAAAGACATTGAGAAGGTATGAGAATAACTCGTCAACTAAGCTTTTGTAAATTTGTAGCAGTAAAATCAATAAATTCCTCTTCATTGTTTAAGAGTGTTTCCAACGCTCGTCTTTCCTGTTTTGATTCATAAAGGAAGTTTCATAATCCAATTACGAAGGACTTCGAGGTCCACATTAGTCCTTAAATTCGTTTCATTGTTTTAAGAATACGAAGTATCTCAGTTGAAGGCTTTATGATAAAGAGATTGGAAGTTTTCTTCTGCGAACTTGGCTTTAACGTAAAAGTATTCATTAAAAGGTGACTCATCTCTATTTTTGTGATTCATATAGATACAAACGAACTGTACAAGTGCCCCCCCCACACACACACACACACACACACACACACACATATATATATATATATATATATATATATATATATATATATATATATATATATATATATATATATATATATATATATATATATTTGTGGGATGGGACGATTAATCGGAATCGGCATCGGAATCGGAGGAATCGGCTGTTTTTCAGGAATCGGAATCGGAATCGGAATCGGCAAAATTATACCGATTCTTTGACCGATTCTTTGGTATACAATCTGAAAATAATTTTTATTCGATCTTTATGATATTTCAAAGACAATATTTCGAAGTCTGCCGTATTGATTTTTAATTTCAGTTCTTCCTGAATTCTATTTAATTAAAGAAAACTGGATTGAGCGGCGCATCTTTACGTAGAGCCTAAGATATCATGTTAGGATTTTCAGACAGGCAGACATTTGGCAATGTTTCGTTAGTCATGTTATGTAATATGTTTTGATAATTATATACCCGTGAACTCGTAAGTGAGCAGTGAAATATTTGCCTTGTAGGCTTGTAATAATTGGAGCTATTGAATATAAATGCTATCCTTCGAGTTTCACCTTTTCACGTATCTCACACAGCATCTAATATAAGTGATTCATGTTATAGTAAGGGATAACGCACCTAATATGGCTGCAGGAGTTACACAAGCAGGATTCCAGAAATTACCTTGCTTTTTACACTCTTTGACACTAGTTCTCAATGATGCCATATTTGAACAAAGAGACGTAAAAAAAATATATCCATGTGCAAACAAATCGTAGGTCATTTTAATCACTCGCCCCAAGCTATTTCCAAGTATGAAGAATATCAAACTAGATTTAATTTACCACAGCACAGATTTATTCAGGATATACAAACCAGATGTAATAGCCAGTATCATATGCTTTCAAAAAATTTTGAACAAAAGACGGCTCTCATTTCATATTGCAGTGATCATTCAAAACCTGTATGCTTAGAAACAATGGAAAGTTCTTGAAAAATTGCTAAAAATACTTAAAAATTTTGTTGATTGTACAAATTTATTGAGCCACAAGGAATCAATGGCATCGGCAATAATCCCAAATATGAAAATGATTTGCATTTTTTTTTGAAAAGAGTCAGAAAAAAAGAACTATTTGAGGGACTTGGGTCTACAGTATCAGCATGGAAAAATTCAGTAAAAAATAGACTCAGCATTTACTTTACTGATAAGAATCTTGTGCTTGCTACCTATCTTGATCCACGCTTTAAAATTACATTCCTTGAGGATGATTATAACAATATAAAAGTGGAAGATATTCTTAAGCAATGGATGTGCGAAGATATATGTTGTATAAAGGAAAGGAAAACAGTTTCCACTACTTTAAACCAATTTTCAGATTGAGCCACAAGGAATCAATGGCATCGGCAATAATCCCAAATATGAAAATGATTTGCATTTTTTTTTTTAAAAGAGTCAGAAAAAAAGAACTATTTGAGGGACTTGGGTCTACAGTATCAGCATGGAAAAATTCAGTAAAAAATAGATTCAGCATTTACTTTACTGATAAGAATCTTGTGCTTGCTACCTATCTTGATCCACGCTTTAAAATTACATTCCTTGAGGATGATTATAACAATATAAAAGTGGAAGATATTCTTAAGCAATGGATGTGCGAAGATATATGTTGTATAAAGGAAAGGAAAACAGTTTCCACTACTTTAAACCAATTTTCAGATTTTTCTCATTTATCAACAGAATGGGGCGAAAAAAGTGATACTGAAGATAATAATTTTAACTTCAGTTTTGAAAGTTGTTTTTCGGAATTTAAAGAGAAAAAGACGTTAAAAAAAAAAAAATATATATATATATATATATATATATATATATATATATATATATATATATATATATATATATATATATATATATATATATCTATATATTGAAGTGCCTCCCCATGTTTTCGGTTCACGAGCCGCCACTGATATATATATATATATATAT
>JABUQX010143978.1:0-2500 GCA_015478945.1 Trachelipus rathkii
GTAATACGTGTTAAAAAATAAATTTGGGTAGAAAAAAACATGTAAAACTTAAACTTTACTAGCATTACTGAGCATCATATTTTTGGTAAAACTTTACATTACTGTACGCCGATATCTCGAGAACTACGATACTTACAAGAAAACCAATTACATATTTAGAATCAGAGTATATATAAAGCTTATTCGTGTTATGTTGTAAAAAAAAAAAAAAAAATAAAAAAAAAATAAATAAATCTTATTATTTTCTTTTTAACAACATTCCAAATAAGCTTTATACTCTGATTCCAAATATGTAATTGGTTTTCTTGTATGTATCGTAGTTCTCGAGATATTGGTGTACTATAATGTAAAGTTTGCCTATTTTTTACGTACATAATTATCAAAATATAATATATAATACAAGGTAATATAATACATACCTAGGTATTTATACTTATATTTATATAATATATGGAAAATATTATTAAAAACTAAAAAAAAAAAAATATTTATACATGAAAATATAGTTACCATTTTTACCCCGTTACCAGTTTTACCCCAAAAGTAAAACCACTTAAATACAATTACATACATGGAAACTCTTAATTTCACACCTTTTTATATGCTGTTAATGCGAAATGATGATCTCTTCAGTCTTAGAGATTGTGCAGACCTTAACTTTTTTTTGCAATTTTTAAAAAAAAAAAATTTTTAAATGGTGGAAATTTTTTTGAACTAGTTGTAATTTATTGTATATAATTTTGAAATAATATTAAAATATAGTCTTTTACCTACCAAAAAAAACTTTCCCCAATTTCATAATGGTTGTCATTATGAAAATATAGCACATTTTCTAAACTTACTAGTTTTTCCACCATGTGTTTCTTTTTCCCCCATTTGACGATATATATATATATATATATATATATATATATATATATATATATATATATATATATATATATATATTATATATATATATATGCTAATATATATATATATATATATATATATATATATATATATATATATATATATATAAATAATAACTTTATATATATATATATATATATATATATATATATATATATAACTTAATATAATTCCTATTTATATATATATATATATTTATATATATATATATATATATATATATATATATATATATATATATATATATATATATATATATATATATATATATATCATATATATTTATATATATATATATATATATATATATATATATATATATATATATAACTATAACAGTAACAATAACTGCTACTTTAGTAAATTTTTCTCATATTATATATATATATACCTCAAGCTCGTGAAACCAATGTTGTGCCTCAGAAAAACAGATTGAATTCTCGGTACCCGACCCGGCGAGTTCAAGGACTACGGAAAAAGGACTATCACTACAAAATAGCTACAATAAACGCAAGCACTTTCTCTGGAAAAGAGGAAGAGGCTGTGGAGCTGATGATGGAGAGGGGGGGTGAGGTATAAAGGAGAGGGAGTGAAGAAATTGCACAAAGATTGTGTCATGGCGTATAAGGGTAGGAAAGAGGAGAGAAGACATGGTGTAGCGATCTTTATGACATCAGAAGTATATAAATGTGATAGAAATATTATTAGTGAAAGAGAAAATTATGACCATGTCGTTGAAAGGTGGAGAGTCAAAGTTGAGTATTATGCAAACCTATGCGCCGTACCAGGGATGACCTGTGGAGGAGAAGATAGAGATTATGGAGTCTCTGCAGGATGTATATGATGAAAGGAGAGGAGGACACATAATAATTATGGGAGATATAAATGCTCATGTATGAGTGAAGAGAGAAAGGGAGGAAGTTGTTGTGGGGGCATTCGGAATGGGAGCAAGGAATATAGAGGGAGAGAGACTAATGGATTTTGCGTAAGAAATGGTGTAGCGATCATGAACTTTTTTAAACATTAGGAGAGTAAAAAGTGGACATGGTACCGGTGGAATTCAGAAAATCAGGAATACAAGGAAAAATCTATGATAGATCTAATGATATGTAATGATAAGAGGGTGGTTATGGATGTTAAAAGCATACCATCAGTGTCTCTGGATTCGGACCACAGACTTGTGGTGGGGAAGATAAGATGGAGACAAAAGAAGCGAAGAAAGTAACCTGAGAACGATACTGCTTTGAAAAACTAAAGGATGAAAACACAAGTGAAGATTTCAACAACAAACTGGTTAGAAAATAAAATATGAAAAATTCTCATTAACAATGTAACGTGCAGAGGAAGGTTGGAGAGATTTCAGAGAAGGTGTTGAACAGGTTGTACGAGAATTGATTGGAAACAAAAAGATAACTAGTGGAAAAAAGGAAAAAGACGGTTTGGTGGAATGAGGAAGTCGGAGACGTAGTAAGAGAGAGAGAGAGACAGAGAGAGAGAGAGAGAGAGAGAGAGAGAGAGAGAGAGAGAGAGAGAGAGAGAGAGAGAGAGAGAAACAAGAAATACCGTTTATGGATCAAGACAAGGACAG
>JABUQX010143978.1:10000-20043 GCA_015478945.1 Trachelipus rathkii
GTATGTTATATAATAAAGGATAGTCATCATCTCTTCACTATGCTTTGCAACTTATAAGATGGTGATTGACAGAGACATTCAGTGGAAAGTGGCCCTGAGTTTGTCTTTTGGCGTACTGTATCGAGGAGAAAAAAAAATGAGTTTGCTTTGAATTATTTGAAGCTGAGCAAATGAAGAGCAACTCGCCAATATTTAAGGAATGATCCTTGTTGATCGAGTATAAAGCATCCTTGGCGTTGAAAAATTTGTTATTTCTCATCGGGGGTGTTTAGAGGTGAGTGACCTCTCTTCCTTCGCCCTTAGTAATGTGTTTGATAAAGTTTGACATTTCGGAAAGTCCGATTGATACTCGAATTGTGACAATCTGTCTCTTTAAGATGGAAGCTCTCTACTTGTGGTGAAATTGACCTTAAACCATCGTGTTAGACAATTAACATAATTGATTTAAAAGCTATAAGATTTGTACTAAGATGAACCTTATTAAACTATTAGCCAACAAAGGCTTAGTACAGATTTTAACCTATGCATTTTGACTTGACCAGAACAAATATGTTCCTAAATATTTTGAAATGAAAGTATTCGTTTTAAGCTATTAATTCTTTGGGTAGAACAGACATGTTCTTATAATAACTAACGTATTCGATTTAGACTATTGATTCTTGGGGTGAACTGATATGTTCTTAATACGACTCTAATACTTTCTAGAATTTATCGATAAAGACGCATTCTAATATTTTGAAATTGATAAAGAAAAGTTCTGAGACAAATTCTTATTTTGATTCGAATGCACTAGATGTAGGAAATTAATTCCCGACGTGTCCGGTTTGAAAGAACGACTAATAAAGTCCAATCGAATGCATTCTGAATATTGTCACTAAAGACGCATTGCAATTTGAATTTTGACATTTGAATTGGCTTGTAAAGTTATACCTTAACTTAAATGAAGCTCAAAATACTTACAAGATCTGGAGAATTTAGGACACAAACCCAAGCATCCACGATGATAGCTGATCGATTCTCAGGGTTGCAGTTACTTGAGAACTGCTGCAATAACTACTTATGTTTCGCTAATGCTTATGAAGGAGGACTTCTCAACATCAAAGTATTTGCTGTGGCTTTAACCTCTATTACAGTTTATGGACGACTGCAATCTATAAGGGAAAATTTGAAATCAAATCTCTAGGAATTTATGAGAAGTGATTAGGTATTATAAACTTAACAAATTAAGCCGTTTTGAATAGGATTAGGTTATTCTTAAACTGAGATGACTAGATTTTCAGCGCTCTGTCCTATCCTAGGATATGCGGACTTGATATTTGAATTGAAATGAGCACTACATCGTTAGACCTGATTTAAGTGCTAAGCGATAGAAACTCTTCGACTAAGTCGAAAGAGCCTTTTATAAAAACTCGATCGTTCGAGCTTAAAAGGTAGTAACTGGTCGTACAAGTTTCAAGTAGTAACTGAATAGCTTTTAGAAGCTTTCCTAAATAATGGGCATGTGCACGTACCTTCGGGCCAGACAAAAATACACCTTTCAGAGGCTATCACGAGCTCAAGGCAAGTGTACCACCTGCTACGAGAGCCATGTCCAAAAAGGTAGTATGATACCTTTGATAAGGAGTTAAAAAAAAAAGTAGAGAGAAAGAGAGGGGGACTCTCTCTCTCTCTCTCTCTCTCTACCTCTCTCTCTCTCTCTCTCTCTCTCTCTCTCTCTCTCTCTCTCTCTCTCTCTCTCTCTCTCTCTCTCTCTCTCTTAAAACCCTCTCCCCATATTTTGATATATTTCAAATGACATGTTTGAATTATAGTTTTTAATATATATATATATATATATATATATATATATATATATATATATATATATATATATATATATATATATATATATATATATATATATATATATATATATATATATGAGCAAATTTGTAGAAACTGTACTGTGACTAGAGGATATAGTCAACCACCTTACAAGGCTAGCGTAAAAACCAGAACCTCATAAGTTTCCCTGATCACAAACTGGTATAATAATGAAAGTGGTTGAGTTAAGTTAGGTTAGGTTAGGATTAGGTTAGGTTAGGTTAGGTTAGTTTAAGGTTAGGTTAGGTTAAGTTAGGTACCTCGGTAGTCACAGTACAGTTGTTCTACTAGTTATATATATATATATATATAATATAACATATATATATATATATATATATATATATATATACTAATAATATATATATATATATATATATATATATATATATATATATGGAGACTGAAGGAGTCGGCCCGTGACAGAGATTTACAGTAGTATATATATATATATATATATATATATATATATATATATAATATAACTGCTATATATATATATATATATATATATATATAACCAATAATATATATATAATAACTCTTTAACATATAACCAATAATATATATATAACATATATAATATATATATATATATATATATAACAATAACATAATATAATATATAATATATATATATATATAACTCTATATATATATATATATATATATATATATATATATATATATATATATATATATATATATATATATATATATATATATATATACTAAATATATATATATATATATATATACTTTCTCTATATATTCTTTTATATAATAACGTTGTAAATATACAAAGGTATATATATATATATATATATATATATATATATATATATATCAACAATTAATGCCCCATCTTTGAATAAGGCCCTGCCAATGAATGCTGTTGCCAAGTTAAAAAAAAATCTTTTTTAATCAGGATAATTAGAATATTATTTCTAAATTAATAAAAGTTTCCTTTTTATTGCCTATTATTTAGTTTGTGTTTCAGAACGAATTTTTAAGGAATATTTTTATGATATTTCAAATTTTTTTTATTTTTTTTTTTCGTAAAACTCCTAAGGAAATGAACGAAGCTCATTGATAAATTGCATCGAATTCAAATTTTAATACCAGCGTGCCAAATTGCTGTAGAAGAGAAAGTTTGATTCATTCTTATATGCTTTCAACATCCTTATCCCAAATTCATAGAATGGAGCTCTAACTGTCCTTGCACTAAGTCTATAGATTGGTGCTGTAACTATCCTAAAACTAGGTTCATAGAAAGGTGTTGTAAATGTATTTGAACCATGTTTAAAGATTTTTGCTCTCACTGTCCTTGCACTAAGTTCATATACTGGTGTTGTAGCTCTCCTTAAACCAAGTTCATAGACTCATTGTATAACTGTCCTTACGTCAAGCATAGGTTGGTACTGCAATTGCCGTAATACCAAGCTCATAGACTGGTGTTATAACTGTCCTACCAACAAGCCCATAGAATGGTCGTGTAACTGTCCTTAAACCAAATCCATAGACTGGGGCTATAACTGTCCTTACATCAGATCCATAATAGAATGATGCTGTAACTGAGTTCCTAAATGCCAAAATACAGATTTTTAAAATTAAATAAAAAAAATGTTAATCATAACATAAATAACTTTCAATATAACTAAGGTGTCAATCAGATAATAATTGAGACTTCAAACTTAATAATAATAACTAATTATTGACAAATTATACGTTGTTCGCTAACTACTTGTTTATTATTATTATTATTATTATTATTATTATTATTATTATTATTATTATTATTATTATTATTATTATTATTATTATTATTATTATTATTATTATTATTATTATTATTATTATTATTTATTATTTATTATTTATTATTTATTATTTATTATTTATTATTTATTATTTATTATTTATTATTATTATTATTATTATTATTATTATTATTATTATTATTATTATTATTATTATTATTATTATTATTATTATTATTATTATTATTATTATTATTATTATTATTATTATTATTATTATTATTATTATTATTATTATTATTATTATTATTATTATTATTATTATTATTGTTATTACTTCTAAATTAGGCTTCAGAAATTAATTAATATTCTATTTTGTGATCTCTATATCTGTTTATATATATATATATATATATATATATATATATATATATATATATATATATATATATATATATATATATATATATATATATATATATATATATATATATATATATAACTATATATATATATATATATCCTATTCAAATATTTGAACTCAGATACTTGTTCCAGCTAACTAGCATCCAACATGATTTCACAATGGGGACTCTCCTCGCCTACCACCATCATCGCCTTGTTCTTATCTATATTTACTTTCAAACATCCTCCTTTAAAACCCTTTGTCAAAACTCTCCACCAATTCCACTCAAACTTTCTTCTGATTCATCACATAAACCCAAATCATTTTCATTCAATACGTAAGGCCTTCTCCACTCTCTTTCATTCTTTATCAATTTAACACTCTTCTCTGCCACCATTACCTTAAATTCTTTCTCCTATAGGAGGCATAACGCATCCCTGCCTCACTCCGCTATTGATATTAAACTATTCAATCTACTCCATTTATTGTTTCACGCTCTTCACTATCAAAATACATATTTTTAATTATATTCAAAAGTCTACCTCCAACACTATATACCATTAGCACCTGACACAAAACCACTTTTAAGCTTATCATACTCTTGTTGCAAGTTCACAAAGCCTAAATACAGCTTATTCTTCTTCTCTTTCATTTTCTCACTCATTTACTTCAATAAAGAATTAAATTTTCCATCTTCCACCACTTCTAGACACACCATGTTCTTCAACAATCAATCCTTCAGTCATTGGACGCACTCTTTCAACCATAATACTCGCATATATCTTTCCTACAATACTCAAAAAACTAATTCCCCTATAGATTCTGCAGGTCCCGTTATTAACCTTACCTTTTATACAAGGGTAATGTTACTGCTTTTTCCAAGCCGAACTATACTTCCCCCCCCCCCACAAACACTTTGTTACTTAACTTTCATATTCAGTCAATCATCACAAGCTCTCCTCTAATTTTGATAATTTCACCAGTAATTCTATCTGTATACCTGCTGATTTACCATACTTCAACTTTTTCATTCTACCTATTATCTCTTCCCAACTAATTATCTCATCCCCAAAATACATACTTCTTCTTACACCATCAAACTTACACACATTTACTATCATCTCTTCATCACTTCCACAATTATGCAGATTTTCGAATTGCTTCTTCCACACTTTCCTCACGTTCATTTTATGTCACGAAAACACCATCTCTTCTGATTATTCTGCGAAGATTTCTCTTACTCTCTTTCTAAGCCTTTTGTTCTCCATTCCAGAACAGTTTCTTATTTTGTCACCATTCATCCTCCTTCTAAACTGTTCATTCACCTATTTTTTCTCCCATGTATGCAACTTTTAGCCTTCCTCTTTTCTTCCATACACCTTTATTTCGAAACTCCATAACTGGATTTCAGTACATTCAACCAAGCATCTTTTTTACTTTTTTCAGCTTGTATCATCTCTTCATTTCACCATCCGCTATTGACGTTAGCACACCCACATACTTCTCTTGCACTATTAACAAACTCTTCTTTCATTTCCGTCCAGACGTGCTCAGTTCCATCTTATTCACATTCAACTTTCTAAGTTGATAGTGTTCTCGCATACATTTCTTTAAAGCTCTGTTTATTTAAGCTCCCACATTTAATTCTCACACTTCCTTCCATTTTCTTTTCCTCTACATTCACGCCCCATTAACTTAATTTTACATAAAAATACAAAATGATCTGATATTCTCATCTACAGCTCCTTCCCTCACTGATTTAATATCCTTCACATACTTTAAAATCTTCTACAATAGCACAAAGTCGAACAAACTCTTTACCTCTACACCATCTCTACTTACATATCTCTGGCATACTTATGGACAGTCTTGTGTTCGAAGAATGTAATACTAACACACACATCTCTTTTCTCACAGAAGCCATTTAACCTCCTACCATTTACATTTTCTCCCGCAACCCCTGTTATACCATCCTTCTCTCGATTACCTCCTATCCAACTATTCAAGTTGCAAGGAAAATTCTTCTGAATCTCCACTCACCCCGTCCAACACACCATTCAGATCGTACAAAAAAATCTCACTCTCCTCAAAATCCACCTCAGATGGACTATATGTTAAAACAATTTATATCTTAACTCTTTCAAACTTAAATTTAACCATTTATATTCTAGTACTCACACAAAGAAAAATCACAAAAGCTCTATTGTCAAGTCACTCATTCTCCCACTTTTCATTCCTCTCCACTCCAGCGCGCGTGTATTTTACCCCACACTAAACATCCTCACCATATACTTTCATAATTTTTTTAGTCACACTCAGAAAGCAGATGAAATTTACTCTTTCTAAATACATCCATCATCTCTTTCCTCTTCTCCTCATTATTTATTCCTCTAACATTCTACGTTCCCAGATGTTTCATATAATTTCTCTAATATATATATATATATATATATATATATATATATATATAAATATATATATATATATATATATATATATATATATATATATATATATATATATATATATATAACAACTATAATATATATATAACTAACATAATATATATATATATATATATATATATATATAAAAATATATATATATATATATATATATATATATATATATATATATATATATATAACTATATATATATATATATATATACAAATATATGTGTTCTTCTTATATATAATATATATATATATATATATATATATATATATATATATATATATATATATATATATATATTAAAGCTACTGAAAGTGTAGCTATCTATATCTCACCGTTGGGATTAAGAATATTGAGTTATTTCCAATATCTGTCATCAACAATAAAATTCTTCAGTAGGGAACGCGAGACGGGAGATGTTGAGTATATATATGAGTCTATCTGTCTTTCTGCCATACTGTCTGTCTGCCCGTCTGTCTGTTTGCCTTTATGCCTCTCTGTCACCTCAAATAATATATTAATGAAAATGAAATATATTGACTTATGAAATTCCTGTAAGACTTTCAATTTATAGAAAGAGACAAATCAAATCAATAATGATTTGAGAAACTATAAGAAAGCTTTTTAAAATATATATATATATATATATATATATATATATATATATATATATATATATATATATATATATATATATATATATATATATATATATATATATAATCTATATATATATATATATATATATATATATATATATATATATATATATATATATATATATATATATATATATATATATATATATATTTATATATTTTTTATTATACATATATATATTTTTTTTTATATATATATATAAATAATATATATATATATATATATATATATATATATATATATATATATATATATATATATATATATATATATATATATATATATATATATATATATATATAACCTTATGAGTTTCATGACGCAGATAAATGTGCTTTTGTTTTAACTTTTTTTTCATATTTTGTTAGTATATGATATTAGCAATTAATTAAGATGCTGATGATAAAGATCGAAATATGAAAATATTAAAAATTTAATAATAAAGTAAGCAAAAACGCTCATTTTAATGAGAAAGAAAATTGGATTTTAGTGCTAATATGTGAAAGAATTTAAAGTAACGTAAAAAAATAATGTTTGTGGGTAAAAATATAAAGGTAAAATACGTTCCGTATTTGCTTTTTTATATATATATATATATATATTATAAAGATTCTGTGTATACGTAACTGAACATCATAACCTGAATTTAGAGGGCAGTGAACTGCAACCTAACCTATACAGATCGACGATGCAGTAAAACTCAACCTAACCTATACGAATCGATGATGCAGTAAATTTCGACCTAACCCACATGGATCTACTTTGTCTTAACAATGTTTCTCTTTTTTTCTGGGAAAGATTTTTGCTCTACAGAAAATATCCAGAGGCGTCGCTGTCTCCCATGAGCTGCCAAAAGTAAGATGCTTAAAATAGTACGATATTATTAAATAATTACTTCTTTTTTTATATATTTAAATTTTGTTTATCCTCTCTATTTCTGCGAAGTGATATTGGTTCACCATCACTTTTCTATAGGTAATACATCGGCAGAAGGCTCGGGGGAGTTGACCTCTCACATTCCACCCCCATTGCGCCACCCTCATAGCATAAAGAGTGCCTTGCTCTTGCATAAAATATGCATAAGGGTTAAAAAACCCAGACTCGCTTTTTGTGGTGCCTCCTTCTTTCCAGCCACTTCTGTTCTGTGGAACATCTTGAAATCTTCTGTTTTTCCTACTGAATTTATTCTTCCTCTCTTTAAATAGCATGTCTGCGCTCACCTGGGAGATTTGCTTTAGGCTTGGGCTTGGGAGGGTTTACTTTATTTTATTTTCTGCCAGCTCTTTGAAAAGGGCCCTGCCCGTGAGTGGTGGTAATTTGTAAAAGGAGTATATATATATATATATATATATATATATATATATATATATATATATATATATATATACGTATATAAGTAACATATTTAGACGTAATGTAAATATATAGATATATATATATATATATCAAGGAGTGACTGACGGTTAGAAACGATGGAACGGTTGCTCTCCCCTTGTTTGAACTATTAACATTAAATTTACACTTTAAACTCAGTTTAAAGCTATGTTTTTCTTCCATAAGACTTTTTAAAATTTATAGATTCGATGGTAACCTACTTCAATACATTTTACCATAACTCGCCACTGATATATATATATATATATATATATATATATATATATATATATATATATATATATATATATATATATATATATATATATATATCTGCTCTATATATATATATATACTATATATACAGAGATGTAATAATAGCATCATTTTACTCCGCTCACCAGTTCCTGACGATGTTGCCCGCCACGGGAACGAAAGCTCGAACTCTTACAACTAAAAATTCAAGCTTATTAATTGGAAAAATATATCATCTCTGTATTCATATATAACAGTGCTAGTGTATAAATAAAAGTATTATATCTTGATAAATCATTTAATTTGTGTCGCCTCCAGGGGATAAACAATATCTTTAAATATAGACCTGCGTCAATATAAAATATCTATTAATATATATATATATATATATATATATATATATATATATATATATATATATATATATATATATATATATATATATATATCTTTCTTCTATATATATATATATATATATATATATATATATATGTATATATATTGATATATATATATATATATATATATTTATACATATATATAAATATATATATATATATAGATATATATATATATATATATATATATATATATATATATATATATATATATATATATATATATATATATATATATATATATATATATAACAAAGGTGCTGAAAAGCAAAGTGTTCGTATACAGACTTTGAACTATAAGGTCAGAAATTAGATCCATTAACCCTAAGGCTAAACAGGTTCCTACTTTTAATGACCGGATGCTTGTTTGGCTCCAGGGAGATAAACTGAATATATTGGTGATTTGGTACGATATATATATATATATATATATATATATATATATATATATATATATATATATATATATATATATATATGTATATATATATAATATTCTTCTTCTATATATATATATACTTATATATTTTAAATATATATATATATATATATATATATATATATATATATATATATATATATATATATATATATATATATATATATATATATATATATATATATATATATATATATATATATATATATATATATATATATATATATATATATATATATATAATAATAATATATATACTCTAATATATATAATATTAATAAATATATATATATATATATATATATTCTTTATAATATATATATATATATATATATATATATATCTTCAATATTCTTCTAATATATATAGCCAACTCTGTACTATATGCTATGTATATATAAGAAACAATATATATATATGTATATGTAATA
>JABUQX010143979.1:5000-15000 GCA_015478945.1 Trachelipus rathkii
AGTGAAAAGGTATCTTATTAACCCTGACATAATCTATAGGTTTAAGGCCTGGGTTCGATCCCTCGACCGGATCCTAGGTAGCAAATACCTAAAAAAGTTCTCCTCCTTGAATAAGGCTATGCCCGTTGGGTGTATACTTTTATAACAAGACAAACCTGTAATATTAAGTAATGGACAATAATATAATAAAAAAGCCTTTTTGCTGAAATTTCATAATTGTATTCAACGTAATATTTTTATTGATAAGAAATCATTGCCACTCCATTAAAATTAAGTTTTAAAATTAACAGTTTTAAAATTAACAGTTTTAAAATTAACAGTTTTAAAATTAACAGTTTTAAAATTAACAGTTTTAAAATTAACAGTTTTAAAATTAACAGTTTTAAAATTAACAGTTTTAAAATTAACAGTTTTAAAATTAACAGTTTTAAAATTAACAGTTTTAAAATTAACAGTTTTAAAATTAACAGTTTTAAAATTAACAGTTTTAAAATTAACAGTTTTAAAATTAACAGTTTTAAAATTAACAGTTTTAAAATTAACAGTTTTAAAATTAACAGTTTTAAAATTAACAGTTTTAAAATTAACAGTTTTAAAATTAACAGTTTTAATATTAAGTTTTAAAATTAAGTTTTAAAATTAACAGTTTAAAATTAGCAGTTTTATATTTAACAGTTTTAAAATTAACCGTTTTAAAATTAACAGTTTTAAAATTAAGTTTTAAAATTAACAGTTTTAAAATTATCAGCTTTAAATTAACAGTTTAAAATTAACAGTTTTAGTATTTAACAGTTTTAAAATTAATAGTTTTAAAATTAACTGTTTTAAAATTAACAGTTTTAAAATTAGCAGTTTTAATATTTAACAGTTTTAAAATTAACAGTTTTAAAACAAGCTGTTTTAAAACTAACAGTTTTAAAATTACCAGATTTAAAATTAACAGTTTTAATATTAACAGTTTTAAAATTAACAGTTTTAAAATTAGCAGTTTTATATTTAACAGTTTTAAAATTAACAGTTTTAAAATTAAGTTTTAAGATAAACAGTTTTAAAATTAACAGTTTTAAAATTAACAGTTATAAAATTAACAGTTTTAATATTTAACAGCTTTAAAATTAAGTTTTAAAATTAACAGTTTTAAAATTATCAGCTTTAAAATTAACAGTTTTAAAATTAGCAGTTTTAATATTCAACAGTTTTAAAATTAACAGTTTTAAAATTAAGTTTTAAAATTAACAGTTTTAAAATTATCAGTTTTAATATTAACAGTTTTAAAATTAGCAGTTTTAATATTTAACAGTTTTAAAATTAACAGTTTTAAAATTAACAGTTTTAAAATTAACAGCTTTAAAATTAACAGTAATAAAAATTAACAGTTTTAAAATTGGGTTTTGGTGGTTTAGTGTGAATTTTGATCAACAGTTTTCATATTAATGGTTTTGTGGGTTTTATCGTTTAGCAGTTTAGTCTTTCAATTTTTAAATAAAGTTTAATAATGTTATGTCTAAAATTAACGATTTTTAATAAAATTTTATTGTTTTAAATTATTGTTTTAAAATAAAAGGTTTAAAATTAACAGTTTTAATATTTAACAATTTTAAAATTAATAGTTTTAAAATTAACAGTTTTAAAATTAACAGTTTTAAAATTACCAGGTTTTAAAATTAACAGCTTTAAAATTAACAGTTTTAATATTAAGATTTAAATTTAACAGTTTTAAAATTAATGGTTTTAAAATTAGCAGTTTTATATTTACCAGTTTTAAAATTAAGTTTTAAAAATTAACAGTTTAAAAATTAACAGTTTTAATGTTAATAGTTTTAAAATTAACAGTTTTAAAATAAAGTTTTAATATTAACAGTTTTAAAATTAACAGTTTTAATATTTAACAGTTTTATAATAAAGAGTTTTAAAATTAAAAGTTTTAATATTAACAGTTTTAAAATTAACAGTTTTTATATTTAACAGTTTTAAAATTAGCAGTTTTAAAATTAACAGTTTTATATTTAACAGTTTTAAAATTAACAGTTTTAAAACTAACAGTTTTAAAATTAACTGTTTTAAAATTAACAGTTTTAAAATTAACAGTTTTAAAATTAATAGTTTTAATATTAATAGTTTTAAAATTAACAGTTTTAATATTTAGCACTTTTAAAATTAACAATTTTAAAATAAAGTTTTAATATTAACAGTTTTAAAATTAACAGTTTTAATATTTAACAGTTTTAAAATTAACAGTTTTAAAATTAACAGTTTTAAAATTAACAGCTTTAAAATTAAAAGTTTTAATATTAAGTTTTAAATTTAACAGTTTTAAAATTAACAGTTTTAAAATTAACAGTTTAAAATTAAGAGTTTTAAAATTAAGTTTTAAAAATTAGCAGTTTTAAAATTAACAGTTTTAATATTAATAGTTTTCAAATTAACAGTTTTAATATTTAACAGTTTTAAAATTAACAGTTTTAAAATAAAGTTTTAATATTAACAATTTTAAAATTAACAGTTTTAATATTTAACAGTTTTAAAATTAACAGTTTTAAAATTAGCAGTTTTAATATTAACAGTTTTAAAATTAACAGTTCTAATATTTAACAGTTTTAAAATTAGCAGTTTTAAAATTAGCAGTTTTAATATTAAGAGTTTTAAAATTAATAGTTTTAATATTTAACAGTTTGAAAATTAAGTTTTAATATTAACAGTTTTAAAATTAACTGTTTTAAAATTTAACAGTTTTAAAATTTAACAGTTTTAAAATTAGCAGTTTTAAAATTAGCAGTTTTAATATTAACAGTTTTAAAATTAATAGTTTTAATATTTAACAGTTTTAATATTAACAGTTTTAAAATTAACGGTTTTAAAATTTAACAGTTTTAAAATCAACAGTTTAAAAATTAACAGTTTAAATATTAACAGTTTTAAAATTAAGAGATTTAATATTTAACAGTTTTAAAATTAACGGTTTTAAAATTAACAGTTTTAAAATTAATATTTTTAAAATTAACAGCTTTAAAATTAACAGTTTTAAAATTGTTTCAAAATTAAAAAAAAAACGTAAAATTAAAAAAATATAGCATAAACATAATTAAATGCATACCTTCCCAGTACCTGCACACGCATACTTATTTAACATATTTAACATACGCAAATACAGACAAAACCCACATAATAATTAAGGATGAGAAGTTTCTATAAAGCAATTTAACAACTCTCTAAATTTTGGAATGAATATTAAGGTTTATTTTTTTTTTTTATTTTTTATTTTTTATTTTTAATTTTGCAATCGCCTATATCTAGATTTGCTATTGTTATAAGTTGCCACATTTTGAATTACAAAAGTTTTCATTAATTTTCCCTATCTATCACTTTAGCATCTTCACTTAGAATTTTATGATTGTTTTCACTTATATGTTGATGGAGTACTACCACTACCAGCACTCCCCACTCTAAAATCATATCTATGCTGATACATTTTGCGATAAAGGTCACGCGTACATGGCATTTTCAACAATCTCTGCAAGAGATAACCTAAATAGTTTTGTTATTATCTTTTTTCAAGAAGTACTACTTCATGGGGAAAGAATTGTTTAATACTGTTACCGCTTCCAAACACTACATTAATATTTTTTGGTAGGAAAGACTTATTGTGATTAAGGGAATTAGGTAATTTGATTATATTTACTGGGGAGAAGATGCTTTTTTCCATCAAGTTATAAAATTTATTTCGATCATTAGATTATACATGTGAAATGAAATTTTTCTTTAAAGCAATATTTCTTGAAACTTTCTGATAAAAACATATTAATTCACTGTCCAAGCACAACACAGAAGGTTACCACGATAAAACACACCAGACCATAAATAATATTTTTGTGAATAAAGTTTGACTTGAAAATAAAAATATAAAAATGAAAGCATGGTTTAGTTTACGGCAAATACAAAAGCCAGATTAGAGTTTAAACGTTTGATGAGTAAATCCCAAAAAGGGAGACATCCATTACTTTCCGTTTCTTGTGTTAAATCTATAGAAAGCAGATGACTACTAAGTTGACCCTTCATTTCCTCAATGTCGACATCCTCATTCAAAATAGCAAAGGTGTCACCACGTATCTGAACAAATTTGAACCGAGAATAAAAAATTCGGGGAGAAATTTTGTTTCAAAAAAATTCCATAAAAATATTTGTCAAAACTGGGTAAATGGATGGTAGACAAATGTTAATTAATTTTTGTGTTACATATTTATACATGAAATGGTTTTACATATTATATATATATATATATTTTTATTTATATATATATATATATATAGTATATATATATATATATATATATATATATATATATATATATATATATATATATATATATATATACACTGCCTCTTATATATGTATATAATAACCTTATATATATATATATATATATATATATGTTTATTTATTTGTGCTATATATATATATATAAAAGAATTTATATATATATATATATATATATATATATATATATATATATATATATATATATATATATATATATATATATATATATATATATACATAGGTCACTGTGGTTTTGTTGTGAAGTGATTTTTACATCTTTATTATTGATTTTATTGATTGATAGATGTTTTAAGTTACTGTTTTTGTTGCTTTGCTCAGTAATGTCTCCCTTGCCATCTCATCGTTTAACCCATTGCTTTGAAGCTGGTCTCCTTTTAACATTTAATTTATTTTCCCTTTTCAATTTTTACTTTTTCTCTTGGCTGAAGAGTATTTTTTGTCCGAAAACAAATAATGGCCGCATTTTTTTTATTTTTGGTTATTTTACTCTATTTAAATTAATACGGATTATTACAAATTTACCATATATATATATATATATATATATATATATATATAAGAAGTAATATATATATATATATATATATATATATATATATATATATATATATATATATATATATATACGGTATATATATATATATAATATATGTATATATATATAGTCAACCAATAATAATAATAATAATAATATCTATAATAATAATAATAATATATGGATATATATATAATAATAATAATATATATATATACTTCTTTAATAATAATAACAATAATATAATAATAATAATATAATATATATATAATATAAATAATAATAATAATAATAATATAATAATAATATATATATATAATAATATATATATAATAATAATATAATAATATATAAATTAACTATAATAATAATAATATAATATAATATAATAATATAATAATAATAATATAATATAATAATATATATATATATAAATAATAATACATATATATATACATATAATATATATAATATAATAATAATAATATATGTATATATATATATATATATATATATATATATAATAACTAATATGTATATATATATATATATATATATGTAATAATAATATATGTATATATATATATATATAATACATATATATACATATATATACATACATATATATATAAATGTATATATATATATATATATATATATATATATATATATATATATATATATATATATATATATATATATATATATATATATATATATATATATATATATATATATATATATATATATTAGAGATGGACCGGATGTCAAAATTTGACTGTTTGCGGATGCGGATGCGGATGCGGATCTTAAAGAGGATGAGGATGCGGATGTGGATCTTAAAGTAGATGAGGATGCGGATGCGGATGCGGATGTTTACTCTTTGAAGTTTGAATTAAAAATTATATATATATATATATATATATATATATATATATATATATATATATATATATATATATATATATATATATATATATTAAATTCAGCAGGAAACACAGAAGATGGAAGAGAATTCCTCTGAACAGATGTGGCAGGAAAGAAGGAAGCACCGCAGCGAACAAGCCTGGAGTTACCAATATCAACACAAAACTCATACGCCGACACAGCACCCTTTGTGCTACGAGGGCCTCGTAAAGGTGGTGTACGCGAGTGATAAGCTCCCTCGAGCACCTGCCGCTGCGGTACCTATAGAAAAGAGATAAAGCACCAACATCGCGCCGCAAAGATAGAGGGTCAAGTGAACTGGAAAGGGCAGAACAGTTTATAAGCCTTTTGGCCTTTGCCTCGACCCTATCCAAAAGCCGGGTGAAACCAGGGCCCCCCCTGATATGAGAGCAGTACTCCATACAAGGGCGGATGAGGCCCTTGTATAGCTGGAGCAACTGAGAAGAGGAAAAAAATCTCGCAGCCTAAACAGAACTCCCAGTTTATTTGAGGCCGCCCTAGCAACCGTTGTGATGTGAGGTTTCCAAGACATTTTTTTGTTTATGTTAAGGCCAAGGATGTTTATATTGTCAACAGGAGAGACGAGAGAACCGTCGAAAGAGATAGGAAAGTTAGAAGGTGTCTTAGAGAGGGAGATTTGTAGAAGTTGGGTTTTTAAAGAATTGAATTTCACAAGGTTGAGACGACCCCACCCGGAAATTCTATCCAGATCAGCGAGAATAGAAATCGGAAAGATTAAGACGAGAAGCAATTCTAGAAGTAAAAGAGGGAGCAGAATTGAAATGAGTTGAAGAATGAAGGGTCGAGTCATCGGCATACGAGTGGATAGAGTTAAATGTGCAGGTGAGAAGATCATTAATGAAAAGTAGGAATAAAGTAGGAGATAAGACAGAACCTGAGGAACACCACTTTTGACAGAAAAAGAAGTTGACCCATCAACAACACAGCCGATATTTAGTGATTTGAAAGAAAACTAGACATAAGTAAGCAGAAAAAAAAGGAGGAAACCCAAAGGATATGTCAAGCGCCACCACGCAAGTCTCTCCGTAGTTTCTGAGGGCGTCCAGGGTTGAATTAGATGAAAAGTATATCGCCAGTAGACCTCGAGCTCGAAAGCCATACTGGCGATCGGAAAGAAGTGAATGAGACTCAGATGATCTAAGAAATGAGAGAGTTGAGAAGGGTTTCAGATCTTAAGATAGAATACAAGTAGGAAAGCTATAGGGCAATAGTTAGAAGGATCAGAGCGCCTTCCTTTTTTCGAATAGGTTGGACATGTTCGTGCTTCCAACACTACTAGGAAAGTATTAGAAATATTAGGGGGCTCCATAGAGAAGAAATAAATGCGTAGTTGAACGAGGGCAGGGTCAGCACAGCTACTCCATCAAAACTCAGGGAGGAATGCCATCCGGGCCACCCGCCTTTCTAACGTTCACAGATTTCAGGAGCCCATCCAATCAAATGTAATTACAGGTAAAGACATGGGACACCTGAGAGAGAGAGGAGGAGGAGGAGGAGGAGGAGGAGAATTGCCAGAATCGTCTAGGGTTGAGACTTGAGTTAGAGGAAAATAGGAGGCCGAAGAGATTTTCCTTTTCAGTTGAAGAATGCAACAGAACCAACAGATCGAATAAGAGGAGAAAAGACAGATTTACAGAAGTTGTTAAAGATGTTTTTGGCAAGAGGCCAGAAAAATTTTTTTCAGTAGGAGAATCTAGGAGGTTAGCGCACTTTCGTTTGATGAAAGCCCGCTTTGCTCGTCAAAATCCCTACAACGATTTCTAGCTGAATGAAAATTAGCGAGAGTGATAAGAGAAAGAAATTTTTCCACCCAGATACGCACTGTCTCTAGCCTGAATAAGCCAGAAGAGCTAAGCACAGTCGAACCATGGATTGAGGAGAGAAAGATTTTGATCGAAGAAGACATTTATATCACCATCAACGATTACAGCTCCCATCTTATCGGCAGAAGCCGAAGCGTCACCAGAGTCAGCAGTCATTCCAATTATATAATGGCGTAGAAGCAACGCAAGGCCCCCCAATCGGCTCGATCAAAGTTCCAGAAAAAACGCGTATATATATATATATATATATATATATATATATATATATATATATATATATATATATATATATATAAATATATATATATATATATATATAAATATATATATATATATCTATATATATACCATACTCTTTATATATATATATATATATTATATATCCAGAAATCAAAATTCAAAATTACAATTATTCCCATAAACTCCCATGATAAAGATGCCAAATAATATTTATTTTATATGCATTTAATCAAATGTAGAAAACATCCTCATTTTTCAAAAGAGGATGCGGATGCGGATGTGCCGTTAAGTGAGGATGCGGATGCGGATGCGGATGCGGATGTCGTTGAAGTGCGGATGTTCCGCAAATGCGGATGCGGATGCGGATGTCATTGTGTGAATAATATATATAGATATATTTAATATATATATATATATATATATATATATATATATATATATATATATATATATATATATATATATATATATATATATATATATATATATATATATATATATAAATATAAAAATATATATATATATATATATATATATATATATATATATATATATATATATATATATATATATATATATATATATATATATATATATATATATATATATATATATATACTGATATTACATTTCATTAAATAAAAGAAGGCAATAATTTTTGGAATAAAAGACATTTGCATAGACATCATACATTTTGCAAAATAAGAATTCGTTTCATTTTCCCTTTTCGGCTTTATTTCCCTTCTCCCAAAAGAGGAGAAAACCCAAGGACAAGCTCAAGAATAACCTAAGGACAAACGGACAAACTATTTCGGTGTCTCTCCACCTGATAGTCCCTTATTAACATCTCAAGAGTTTTGCTACCTATCCACTTTCATTTATATCAAAGTTCCCTTTTTTTTTTACTCCCTAAGGATCTTTTCACTATATAAGATAATATTATTTTTTTCCTTTTTTCCTATTTTGTTTATTTGTTTATTATTATTATTATTATTATTATTATTATTATTATTATTATTATTATTATTATTATTATTATTATTATTATTATTATTATTATTATTATTATTATTATTATTATTATTATTATTATTATTATTATTATTATTATTATTATTATTAATGTTGTTGTTGTTGTTGTTGTTGTTTTTGTTGTTGTTGTTTGTTGTTGTTGTTGTTGTTGTTGTTGTTGTTGTTGTTGTTGCTGCTGTTGTTTTTGTTGTTGTTGTTGTTGTTATAATTATTATTATTATTATTATTATTATTATTATTATTATTATTATTATTATTATTATTATTATTATTATTATTATTATTATTATTATTATTATTATTATTATTATTATTATTATTATTATTATTATTATTATTATTATTATTATTTCACTGTCGTTAGAGCTTTATTACTATTAATAACAGTTTATTTTTTCAACATGTATTACATCTCTACTCGTATCTTTATAGGCAATTTAGCTTTACTTCAATGGCTTAATTTTTATCTTCTTTTATAAAATTATTCTTTATTAAAATTATTTCATCTTTTTTTCTTCTTTTTTTCTCGCTCTTCCTCTTTAATTTACCTCGTCCTCTCACCTCTTGTCTCCCATTCTACCTTCTCCGACGATACATTTTATGCCTCATTTGCGGTTTTACGTCACCAAAATATTCCATTTCATTCTGAAGGCGTCGTCTAAATTTTGTACACTTACAAACATGCATATCAAACTCATTTTCTCTCTCTCTCTCTCTCTCTCTCTCTCTCTCTCTCTCTCTCTCTCTCTCTCTCTCTCTCTCTCTCTCTTTCACCGACTTTTAGGCCTCTTTTACAAGTTCTCCAATGACACATACACATTTAAATTGAGTTTGACTTTATGCATAGTGTATGAAATGAGTTTCTCTCTTCACAATTATGTATAATATAACATACACTACATATATACGTACATATACTAAAAGAAAATCTTCAGTTGTCGGGACAAAATGAACCGTCAAAATATTGTGGCAAAAGCTAGTTTACGAAGTCAATGTATATCTTCAGAAAATCGTTTATATATATATATATATATATATATATATATATATATATATATATTAT
>JABUQX010143980.1:10000-11125 GCA_015478945.1 Trachelipus rathkii
TTGACTGATGATTAGTTACGATTTTCGGCCCTATTTATATACTCTTGTATACTGTATACCTATTTATTTATTTAATCATATATATATATATATATATATATATATATATATATATATATATATATATATATATATTTTATATATATATATATATATATATATATATATATATATATATATATATATATATATATATCAGTTCTTAAGCATGCAATCACCATAAAACATTAATGGCAACTGACTTTTACTCAGCGCGTTGTGGGTGATTGTTTGTGTGAGTGGATATTCGAATGACTGAACAAGAAGACGTAGGGATGGGTGCAGGCTGGGGTTCTCTATTGACTTTGCCTACGTCCGTGGACTGAATGCTAATCATGAATCTGTGAAATATCATCTCTCTAACTCTCAACCTAACATTTTATTCAGCTAGCCAGGGATTCTTTTTCAAATAAGCTTAATATCTCCAACTATAACTTTTTTTTATAATTTCCGATTGAATTGTGGTTTCTGTGCCTATATAAACATCAACACTTTTGCAACACGTCTCGAGAATCTTCAATCTCCTACCTTTGATGTTATATGGCTTGAAATCTTTCTCCCTACTACTAGCATTATCTTGTGTTTCTGCTAATGCTCCCCTAATGGAACAGACATTTACCTACTTTTTGAATATCTTGCTACTTCTCACGAGACTGTTACTTCTTTAAATCCAAATGTGAGGTTCTCTATTTAGCGGATTTCAACGTACACCACACTGAGTGGTTGGGCTCCTCTAATACTGATGCAGGAGGGGAGAAGGCCAAAACATTCAGTATTCTCAACGATCTGGAACAGTTAAATGAGAAACCTACACATATAACAGATCGTCCTAACCAATCCTTGATCACGCTTGATTTATGTTTCACTACTACTCCTTCTCGATATAAATAAACCATTTTCCCCCTTAAAGGTAACTCTGACCACAATCTTGAAGCTCTTAATAATAATACTTTTTCTCCAGCAGCTCCACTATGCCCCAAATATACTTTCGGGCACTTTAATCAGGTAAATTGGGGGCATTGTGTCGTTTCTTTGCTAGGTTGTATATATATATATATATATATATATATATATATGCTATATATA
>JABUQX010143981.1:0-2500 GCA_015478945.1 Trachelipus rathkii
CAACGTAGCGCTGCGTTCAAATGGAAATTCGGGTGTTTATGTTTCGCATTTTATCGTGAAACCTTTCGCGTTTTCGTGCGCCCTTCAATATATATATATATATATATATATATATATATATATATATATATATATAAATATATATATATATATATATTTATATATATATATATATATATATATATATATATATATATATATATATATATATATATATATATATATATATATATATATATATATAATATATATATATATATATATATATATATATATATATATATATATATATAATAATGTAATATATATATATATATATATATATATATATATATATATATATATATATATATATATATATATATATATATATATATATATATATATATATATATATATATAAGAATGAGTATTAAATGCAACGAAATGTAAATGTAAAAGAGAAGAAATATCGCTTTTATCACATTTATTCAGAAACGTTGTTAAAGGAAATAACACCAATTTATTTGCAAGATAAAACAGATACAAAGTTTTCCTATAAAAATGTAAATAAATTGGACTAAAGATGTAATTCAATACGACGCATTTAGCATTGAAAACAGCCTAATCGTTTAATCTGAGAAAATCGGACTTTCCAAATGAAACTATTGAATTATTGTGTATTAGGCCTTACGTAATTTTTATTACATTATGCATTTAACATTTTTAGTACATTGTGTTTATTTTGTTTCTTTATTTCTCTTTGTCTTGCAAACTTTTGTTATGTTATGATTTAAATAATTTTAAATACTTTATACCTTTCACATTTTAAGTACGTAATGAGTTGCATATTTCTTTATTATTTTATGCCTTAAATATTTTAATAAATCCTGGGTTATATATATATATATATATATATATATATAATATATATATATATATATATATATATATATATATATATATATATATATATATATATATATATATATATATATATATATATATATATATATATATATATATATATATATATATAGATATATATATATATATATATATATATATATATATATATATATATATATATATATATATATATATATATATATATATATATATATAATATATATATATATATATATATATATATATATATATATATATATATATATATATAATAATATATATATGTAATAATAATAATATAAATATATATAATGGCGTCCGAAGCAACAGCCATGTAAACTAAGATAAACTACTATAACGGCTCGGAATAAATAACATTTTGATTTTTGACATCAGTGGAAACTTAAAAAAAATTATTTTGTTCTAATATTTATTAATAACACCTTAAATATTAGTATCATCTTAGGTCTGGCAGCGTACGGCTCGAGGTAACCTTCCATTTCTGCAGAGTACGAAGAGCAAAGTTACAAAATATTGTTTTTATGTTAAAGTATTAATTTTTTTTATTTCTTTTTAGGGGTTTCAAGCCGACGGTGCCAGGATAGGGGTGAGATTCTCCCCGTCGTCCCCCGACAGGCGAGAAAGACTCTGTCCATCTTTGTTGTTTACCCGTGGGGTATCCTTTAGTTAAAAAAGAAAAAATTCAACATTTGGCAACTTTCCGTCATCAGTCGTAGTGAGCGGCATCATCGAATTGTCAAAAAACTGTAATATTTTCAACATTTTTAACAATTTTCTGGTGCCAAAGGCGTTATTTAATTTTTTAATTTCATCATTAAAATGTCTCCTGATTGGTAAATATCATTTATTTTCCTGTAGCTGTTATAGTTTTTTTTAGTTACATGCATGTTGCTTTCGGGACGCTGACCTATAAATATATATATATATATATATATATATATATATATATATATATATATAAATATATATATATATATATATATATATATATATATATATATATATATATATATATATATATATATATATATATATATATATATATATAAATAAAACAGATATGTTTTTTAGCCTATCTCTCTACTTTTCTTTTTAAAAAATAACTGAAAATAATTTTTTCCCATCTAACTTATTATTACGTTCGTTAAGAAAGATTTTTTATTCGATTTTCTCTCATTGTGTGTTGTACAAATGGAGCAGGAGATAAAATTAAAGAGAAAAAAAAGGTGGAAAAAAAGTTGAAATTTGAAAAGTCGAAAAAAAATCTTACGTCTGGCAAGGTTTGTATAAATTTTCGCTGAAGATGTACGATAACAAAAAAAAAGAAAAAAAAAACGTTGGAAAGTTTAAACACTTTGTTTTTCGTTTATTTCTATTTTTATTTTTATCTTTTTTTTTAGCAAGTTGGGAAGAGGGGAGGGTTTAGAAATACAAACAAATTGAATTTTTTGATGATTTTTTTTTTTTTTTTTTGTTTAGTTTTTAGTAATAATCTAATAAGTTTAAAGTTTTCTCCAATTTACTTAAGATGCAAAAGTTTTCGGTTTTAATTTTTTTTTATTTATATAATTTTATTAAATTATAATTCATT
>JABUQX010143981.1:12500-17500 GCA_015478945.1 Trachelipus rathkii
CGTGCGATTTCTACCTCTTCCCTAAGTTGAAAATGAAGTTGAAGGGTCATCATTTTGGGACGATGGAAAACATAAAAAATACTGTAACACGTGAACTAAACACACTTCAGGAAAATGACTTCCGGTACTGCTATGAACAGTGGAAGAAACGTTGGAACCGCTGTGTAACCTCCCAAGGGTCATACTTCGAAGGAGATAACTTGTAATTTCAGGTAAGTCCAATACATAATTAAATACGACATCAGTACACTTACTTTTGGGACATAAAATGTATATACACTATGAAATGCAATTTGTGATTTATATATGAAAAATTATTAACCATAATTTTTTAATTATATATATATATATATATATATATATATATATATATATATATATATATATATATATATATATATATATATATATATATATATATATATATATATATAAAAAAATATATATATATATATACAAATATAAATATATATATATATATATATATATATATATATATATATATATATATATATATATATATATATATATATATATATATATATATATATATATATATATATATATATATATATATATATATATATATATATATATATATATGTATATATATATATATATATATATATATATATATATATATACCGCTATACGTTTATATATATATATATATATATATATATATATATATATATATATATGAGATGCAGTTTGTGATGTGACTGAACGTAGTTGTTATTGTTGCTGCTAACTTATTTTAATTTTCTGAATTTCATATTTGCAGGGTGGTTTTGAGGAGAAAAAAGATCAATAAAGTTTGCCATTCCTAGAATTTGGCAAAAAGCTACAAACCATTTTAGTAATTGTTGCTTTTGCATTGTCGATCCTTCAAAACGTGGAAGTGGAAAGAACGCACCTGTTATATTTTATCGTTACATTCCTTCATCCATAGCCCCAGTGCCCAAGTCTTTTGTTACCAGTACCAACTCCACCACAGGTACAATCATTGCGTGATAAAGAACTTACTGATGATTCACCCAATGAAGAAGAGGTAGAGGATCCTGATTTCTTCCCTGAGGAAAGAAAACAGTATTAAATGACTTGATCAGAGATCTCAGTCTCACTAAATCAAACGCTGAGATTTTAACATCAGGTTAAAAAGTGGGATTTGTTACACCAGAGTGTGCATGTGACTGTACAAAGGACGCGACACCATCTTTTCTCAGATTTTTTTGCTACTCAGGATGAAATTTGTTCCTGCCATGACGTGAAAAGCATGTTTATTGCAATTGGAATTGACTGCAACCCTAATGAGTGGCGTCTCGTCATTGACAGCTCCTGCAAGAGTCTGAAAGCTGTATACCTCCACAGTTGGAACAAGTGCCAATCTCTTTGTGATGCACATTCAGTTCATTCCAAAGATGAGTAAAATAGCTCAAGATTTTGCTGCAACTTTTGCAGTATGGACAATACTGTTTTGAGATCATTGGAGACTTCATAATGAAAGCTTTTCTTACAGGCCTTCAAGGTGGGTTTCCAAAATTTCCATGTCCCTTCTGCCTCTTGGATAGTAGAGACACCAAGGCACACTATCACAAGACGGAATGGCCGATGCGCACTGAGCTTATCATAGGAATTCACAATGTGAGATGGGAACTCTTGATAGATCCTTGCAAAGTACTGATGTCACCTTTGCACATCAAACTGGATTTAATGAAACAATTTGTCAAAGCATTGAATAAAGAATCTGCAACATTTAAACACCTTCGAGAATATTTTCCAAAATTGTCAGAAGCGAAGGTTAAGGCAGGGTTCTTTTCGGACCGCAGATAGAGAAAATAAATTGAGAATTCCAAAGAAACTCACAGCGACCGAACGTAAAGCTTGGAATAGCTTCATTAGTGTTGTTACTAATTTATTAGGTAATTACAAGGCTTCAAATCATGTAGAGCTTGTTGAAACCTTGATCAAGAATTGCCAAGAAATGGGTTGGAGAATCTATATAATTATAAAAGAAACATGGGTGCTTACTAGGAAGAGCAAAGCGAACGCTTCCACCAAGATACACTGACTTTGAGCATCGTTATCAGTGACAGTACAACGAAAATATGACGGGTGACTACATTTGGGGATTGGTACGTGAAAGTGACGTGGAATATAAACGTAAATCGAGAAAAACTCTTGATTTCTAGACTTAAAATGTCATACACTGTATGTATTTTTATCTATACATGAGGAAATTATATTTTCAAGTACGTGTTATTTTATTAGAAAACTTTTCAGAAAATTAGTTTTATTTTATATTAAATATTTCATTTCGAACCGCTAATCCTTTAACATCGATATATCAATCTCCTGACCTCAAAAACGAAATTTCAGAGAAATAATATACTAAAGTACTACTGAGGATCTATAAATACAGGAAAACTAATTTTAACCTAAGAGCAGAGAAAAAGTTAAATTTTGTTATTCGTATATGGAATCTCTCTCTCTCTCTCTCTCTCTCTCTCTCTCTCTCTCTCTATATATATATATATATATATATATATATATACTATATATATATATATATATATATATATATATATATATATATATATATATATATATATATATATATATATATATATATATATATATATATAAGATTTAGGTATTAAGAAAAACTTTCCTTTCTAAAAGAGAAGAAATATAGTTTTTATCACATTTATTCAGAAACGTTGTTATAGGAAATAACACCAATTTATTTGCAAGATAAAACAGATAGACAGTTTCCTATAAAATGGACTAAGGATGTAACTCAATACGACGCATTTGGCAATTGAGGACAACCTAATCGTTTAATCCAAGACAGTCGGATTTACCAATTGAAACGATTGAAATATTGTACATTAGGCTTTAAGTATTTCTTTATTGCATTATGTTTTACATATTTTTTATTACATTATGCATTATACATTTTTAGTTCATTATAAATCTTATGTCTCTTTATTGCTTTATGTCTTGTATACTTTTATTATATTATGAATTAAGTTTTCTGTAATAAAGATAAATATAAAGATAAAGATGGTTGAGAAATGTAAATGTTTGGGTGGGGTATTGAGAAAAGAAGGAGAAAATGTAGGGGAGAAAATAAGTATAAAAGATCAGCATGGGGGAGCTGTAAGAGCAGTGTGCCTCATACTGAAAGATGCACAAATGAGAATGGATGTGAAAAGGGTGATATTCGAGTGGGGGTAAGCACCGATTCTACTATATGGGGGAGAGAGACATGGAGTACGACCACAAGAGGGGATTGTAGCGGATATGTACTTTTTTGAGAGTCATAATGGGAAAGACTAGAAGAGAGAGACAAAGAAACGAAAGAATTCAAGAGAGGAGGTTTTTGTAAAGACAATATTAAATAAGAGGGTTGCTGCCATATTGAGATGATGGGGACACCTGGAAAGGATGCAGGAGGAGAGAGTAGCCAAGAGGAGATGGGAGTGGAGACAGGAGAGAACAAGACCAAGAGGAAGACCTAGGAAGAGATTGGAGAGCTTGGTGGAGGAATCATTGAGAGGACATAGATTGCCGTCAAGGAATATTATGGAACTTTAGCAATGTCGAGTGCCTTCAAAGAAATGCAAACACCAGTTTTTAGGATTCATCCATTTTCAATTTACACTCATTTCGCAGCTCATTTACTGAATTTAGTTTTGTCCAAGTCTTGTGAAGTCGTAAGAATTCGATGTTGCATTGGAGTCATTTCAAAATCACATGATTTTTTAGTTCATCAAAAAGAAAAGACATTTTGTGCAAAGAAATCGAAAATTCTGAATTCTCAATGAAGTTTAAAACTTTGAAAAGAGACTGTGCCACACGCTGGATTGAATGATACCATTCTGTGAGTGATTTCTTTGAACTTTTAATGCCTGTATTAGACTCTTTAAATGTAATTGAAAACTGGAGAGGCACAGATTCATTTCGAGATGCAGCACTACTAAAAGGTGCTATATTAAATCCACAGTTTTTGCTTTCCTTACTTGTCTTACGTGAAGTGTTCGGAGTTGGACAACCAATTAGTAAACACTTACAAAAAAATAAACACCGATCTTAAATCTTCTTTAAATATGGCTATTGCTACACAGAGATTACTAAAAGGTCTCTGGAATGATGCTAACGATCACTTTCTCAAGATCTTCCAGGAAGCTAAAACTCGATGCGAAAAACTTGTTGCTATGAATATTCCAAGAATAACAAGCAAGCAAAAATATCGTTCAAATCCATCCATTTTTGAGCTTGAAGATTTCTATTGTGTCACTGTTTTTTTCCGTTCATTAAACTTTTTTTATCTGAATTCTTATGAAATATTGATATATTTAAAAGATTTCAAGAGCTATTTTCATTACCAAATTCTTATCCAATGTCCAGTGAGGAGGAAAGGGAATTTGAGAGTTCTTCTAGAAACGTATGCTGCAGACCTCGACCAACCTCCTTCGGATGTAATAGCAGAGTTCAAATTATATAGAAAATGCCAAAATACCAAAAATCTGTAGATACCCTATCTACATTTTCAATAAGAAAATGTTTACCAAAGCATATTCAAGTTGCAGCAAATCCTCGCAACTATACCTGCATCTAACTGCAACACCTAAAGGAATATAGGAAAACTGCAACACCCAAGGGAGCCTTAAGAAGTCGAGCTGGTCTTGCCCTGAAATCGATTCACCAAGAAAATCCAGTGGACGTAAAGGAAATCATTAACGAGTTGGCAAAAAAAAAAAGAAACAAAAAAGAGTTTACGCATTTATATATATATATATATATATATATATATATATATATATATATATATATATATATATATATATATATATATATATATATATATATATATATATATATATATATATATATATATATATATATATATATATATATATATATTTATATATATATATATATATATATATATATATATATATATATATATATATAATAATATAATAATAATAATA
>JABUQX010143982.1:0-12891 GCA_015478945.1 Trachelipus rathkii
CATTGTACTTCGTTCGGTCAGTTGGTGTTTAACCGTTTTCGCATTTATCATTGAAACGCTTTCGCGTTTTCGTGCGCCGCTTCCGCACCTATATATAGCAACAACAACCTTATATGCTGCTCTTGCTGCTACTGTATATATATATATAACATATATATATGCTGCTGCTGCTATGCTGCTATGCTGCTGCTATGCTGCTGATGCCCCCGACCCTTTGCAAGTCTGTGTGTTTGAATGTATGTGTGTGTGTCAGCTTTGTGTGTTCGTGTGTTTGTCCTTGTTAGCAACCTATTGTTTTTATTTTAATAGACAGTCATAATTTCAAAGATAATTAATTGATGTTTAAAAAAAAATTAATCAGTTTGGCGGACGAGTTCTTTTATCAATATAATTTTTTTTTCTCCAAAAATATTAAATAAAATTTTTCAAACGGAAAATAATTTCAATAATTATTTTACATTACTTTAATAATTTTATTATATATATATATATATATATATATATATATATATATATATACTATATTTATATATATATATCTTTATATACCTTATATATATAACATATATATATATATATATATATATATATATATATATACGCTATATATATATATATATATATGTTGGTGGCTGATATGAGGTGGAACGATATCGAAAAGGCTGAAGGAATTATTGTAAGAATGTGAACTCCTACTACAGGAGGGCCAGAAAAAATATTTGAAGTACATCTTAGAGGGTGATTATTATCCAAACCCTTATGAATTAAATGTCCTGAGAATGCCTGAAACCCAACGCATAATAAAATATCTTAGGAAATATTAAAACAAATAAAGAATTCTGCTCACACTTAAACTCAAGAACAAACAAGTGTTAGAAAACGAAGACTGCAGTAGTATCTCCTCCTCTTCAAATGTAGACGGATGCTCCTGAAACTCTAGGTGGGGCTATGAACCAAACTAGTGATAAGAAAAGAAAGTCGGTAGAAGTAACACTTCCTCTTCAAATCTAGACGGATGCCCCTGAAACTCGAGGGTATAAAATGAAGTCCTCGGTAGTAATACCTCTTCTTCAAATCTAGACGGATGCTCCTAAAACTCGAGTCGAGGCTATGATAGGTAAAATATATTTTTACTATTCAGAATTTTAATAATGCAAAGTTTTATACATTTAAGTAATTTCATTTGAAATCTTGGTTGGAGGAGCTACAAAATTTTAAACTTTTTTTTTTTAGTAGTTTTGGAATATTAAAAACAAGATATAATAAAAAAGAAAAATTTAAAATATTAAATTGTATGAGGTGAAGCTGCGTTTCTTGAAACAGTCGAGTCATATGAAGAAAATGTTCAAAATTCTCTTCCTCTGGTGGCAATTGGCTGAAAACTCCCTTCTATCATATTATTCTTTTCGTGAATGGTGGTGATATTTGTAAATATTTATCACCCACCAACACCACCTTGCAATCATGCAGGAAATGGTGATATATATATATATATATATATATATATATATATATATATATATATATATAATATACATATATATATATATATATATATAATATATATATATATATATATATATATATATATATATATATATATATATATATATATATATATATATATATATATATATATTAAATTACTATAAAAAAATTTTATTCAAATTATTTAGTTATTATTATTTATTTACCAATTCTTGAAAGTATTTACAGAATATAAGTAGGAACTGTTTTGATATTTGTAATGGCTGTGGAGTCGGAGCCGGAGTCGGAACCCGGGTCAAAGACAGACCGAAGACGAAGACGGAACCAGGTAATAGTATAGACTGTGATCTAAGATCTCGTTAGTACTTCTTGAAGAGAATGCAAGATGAAAAAAAAAATACAATACAATAAATAGTGTCCGAAATGAGCGAGCCGGATCACGCAGTAGTATAATTTTAAGATGAGTGAGCTGAAGCTGAACCGCGTCCGTGTAATTTCAAAAGATGGGGCCGGAGCCAGATTCAGATTCACGTGTTTTAAAATAAAGGATCAGAATTGGAGCCTGCAATAATATATATATATATATATATAATATATATATATATATATATATATATATATATATATATATATATACTCTGCTATATATACTATATAACATATATATATATATATATAACCTTCAACAACAACATGCACCAGCTGCTGCTATATGTATATAGCAACCTTAACCAGCAACAATATATATGCTGCTATTATATACTTTATAACAACATACAGCAGCAACCGCTGCTATATATATATATATATATATAACAGCCTTAGTATATATATATATATAGCATATATATATATATAAATATATATATAGTTATATATATATATATATATATAAAAATATATATATCATCATATATATATATATATATTAAATATTTCTTCACCCTTGAGGTTTCAACAGAGACTTGGTTGTAAATTTTTAATTAACACATTTAACAAACTATATTTTTTACTGCAATTTATTATGATAACAAATAAAAATAATAAAATAATTAGACAGCCAAGCTTTTCGTGTTCGTAAGCGAAACATTTCGTCGGGACTAGGGTGAAATTTTTTTCCATGATGAGGTTGGCTACTTTTGGATTATTTGGCTTCTTGGGTAGAGTGAATGGATCTTTTTGACGATGTGGCATTTTTTGGGTAGATTTAATTTTACAAATTATTATTAGTTTGAAGAGTAATTTGAAGAGTAATTTTTCCATAGCGCGTGATTCTTTTAGGTATAGGTTAGTTGTTTCGTCAATTGAAATTCTCCTTTCTGTAGATTAAAGTTATTTGTGTTTTTAATGATGAAGGATTCAATCAGTTTTCTATTTTCTGATGATAAGTTATACAATGTTAATTTTATGGTTATTAGTTTGACGATTTGTACGATTGAAGATGATTGTTTATCATACTTGAGGTCATTTTGTGTTAGAGAGAGACGGATAGTAAAACATATTAGTTTCCTATATATGTTTGTGTACAGTTATCACATTTGATTTTGTAAATGCCTGCATCTATGTTTGGGTTATTGTTTGAAGGTTTTAAACTGTGTTTCAAGATTATGTTGTTTGATTTTACTGTGTGTATGTAATTTGGAATGTAGTTACGAAGGATGTTTTTTGTTATTTGGGAATAGGTAATATGTTAGAATGTGAACTATTGTTATTATAAATTTTTAAATATTTCTGTTTTGCTTTACGTATTGATTTATTTATATGGTTATGGGGAATATTTTAATTTAAGAAAAATATTTCTGTACCACACAACCCATGTAAACTGATTATGGGCTGAAAGTTTAAGGCACGGAGAATAGGTTGCTCATGTATTTTACCTGTATTTAGTAATATATTCATGGAATTAATAGAAACTTATCACTTTTTCCCAAAATTTCCATCCATAATCTGGTACCGCTATGTGGATGATGTTTTTGTCTTAATATCTCAGGATATAGATATAAACACAATATTAAATTTTATTAACAATATTCACAATGATATAAAATTTAAATTTAGAAACCATAACAAAATAAACTTTCTTGATTTGCAAATAACCTGGTCCATAGATCAATTCCCAACTTTCAGCATTTACCGAAAACCCTCTTCAAATCCTTCATATATTCATTGGTTCTCCGCTCACGATTTTTCCACAAAAATAGCTGTCATGAGCAACCTATTCCTCCGTGCCTTTTAAACTATGCAGCCCACAATATTTTTGATGAAATTAACTTTCTTAAAAATATTTTCTTAAATTAAAATATCCCCATAACCATATAAATAAATCAATACGTAAAGCAAAACAAATTTTTAAAAATTTATAATAACAATAGTTCATATTCTAATATATTACCTATTCCCAATATACCAAAAAACATCCTTCGTAACTACATTCCAAATTCCATACACACAGTAAAATCAAACATAATCTTAAAACATAGTTTAAAACCTTCAAATAATAATCCAAACATAAATGCAGGCATTTACAAAATCAAATGTGACAACTGCATACAAACATATATAGGTGAAACTAATAATTTTACCATCCGTCTCTCTCAACACAAAAATGATCTCAAGGATGATAAACAATCATCTTCACTCGTACAACACCGTCAAACTAATAACCATAAAATAAACATTATCATAAAAACAATTCAAAACACAGAAAATCGGAAATTGATTGAATCCTTCATCATTAAGAACACGAATAACTTCAATCTACAGAAAGGAGAAATTTCAATTGACGAAACAACCAACCTATACCTAAAAGAATCATGCGCTCTGGAAAAATTACTAAGGAAAATTAAATCTATAAAAAATTGCAATCTTAAGATATGGATGTGGCCACTGCCAAGTAGCCAAATAATCCAAAAGTAGCTAACCTCATCATAGAAAAATTTCACCCTCTAGTCCCGACGAAGTGTTTCGCTTACGAACACGAAAGCCGTCTGTCTATTATTTTTATTATTTTTATTTGCTATTCTTAAAAAGTGTTCTTATTTTTGATATAGTTTATTAAATGCATTAATTAAAAATTTTCAACTAAGTTCTTTATCAAAACCTCAAGGGCGAAGAAATATTTCAGTAAAAATACAAACTACGCGAAGAAAGTAGAAATCTTATTCACTATATTTATATATATATATATATATGTAACAATAATAACATAACCATAGAGATTATATGTAACAATAACAATAATATATTATGTATTTAACTTAATAATAATATATATATATATATATATATAATAACATATGTAATATATATATATAATAACAATATATAACTAATATATATGTAATAACCCCAAATATAATAGCAATAACAATATATTAATATATATATAGATTACTAATATGTAATAATAACAGCTTTATAATATATATTCAATATATATGCTCAATAATAATATGTGTACCATATATCAGCAGCCAACAATAGCCAACCCTATGCAGCAATAACCTTCCAGCTGTATAACTCCAGCAATAACCAATAGCAGCAGCCAGCAGCAGCCAGCCATGCCAGCAATAATAATATGTAATAGCAATAATAATAATAACCAATAACCAGCTACCAACCATATATATATGCTGCTATATGCCAACAACAATATAGCTGCTGCTTCAGCTCTTCTTCTTCATATATGTAACTCAGTAGCCAATATAATAATAACAACAGCCCAAAATATTAATAGCTCATGTAACAGCAACATGTAATATATATATAACAACAATAACAAATTGTATATCAACAGTTCGGAATCCTATTTAATAACTGAAATTTATAACTAATAATATATGTATACATGTATATATATATAAATAATAATAATATTACATATATAATATAATATATACCGTGAATATACATAGCAATATATAATGCAGTAATAATAGTAATACGTAGCTCCATAACTATGTAACAACAGCAACAGCTCTGTAATATATGTAGCTCAGCGCAACAACAGCTAACCAGCAGCAATAGCATAATAGCACCAGTAACCTATATATATATGTGCTCAACAACAACAGCCTTCCAACGCTAATAACATGCTATATATGCAGCAACAGCTGTATGTAGCAATAACGCTATGTAACAACCAATATGTATATCATGTAACAATAATATATATATAATATATCTTCAACAACTTTTTTTTATATATATAACATATATATATATATATATATATATATATATATATATATATATTCTTTTTCTTTCTTTTATATATATATATACTACGCTTACATATATATAATAACAACATATATATATATATATATATGCTATATATATATATATATATATACTTATATATATAACGCTATATATACTCGCTACTATATGCTGTAATCGGCAATGGATTTGTTCGCCAGAGACCTAGTCTTAATAATAAACAGGAAGACGAACAAAATTGGAGAAAGCTTTATTCATAAAATCCGGACGTTTCGGGTATTACTCGACCCATCTTCAACAGAATATTTACTCTAGATAATAATTAAATTTCACAATTAAAATTAAAATGAAAATCACATATAATAATAATAATATAATACTCATAAATAAGGTTACATTAAAAAGTAAGAATAAAGCATAGATGAAAATTAAAACAAAATCACAATTTTAATAAAATGAAAAACTAGTTTCATTTCCCGTAGATCTACCAGATGAATTTTGTGACGTGCTAAATTACGAGATTTTAATGCACGAGCGTAAATGAGATATATTATATATATATATATATATATATATGTATATGTATATAATATATATATATATATATATATATATAACTAACTTTATACTATATATATATATATAACTTATATATATAACCTTAATAACATATATATATATGCTATAATAACCAACAACAACAATATATGTAATATATATATGCTATATATATAACTATATATTTCTTGTATAACATATATATATATATATATATATATATGCTGCTCTTATATATAATATATATATATATATCTTCATATAATAGCAACTTATATATATATACTTAACTATATATATATATATATATACTTAACTTAAAAAATATATATATATATAACAACAATATATATAAAAAAAATGCACCAGCAACCAGCATATATATCGCTATATGCCTAATAATAAACATGCTTTATTCAACTACCTATTTGTATTTTGCTGCATATATGTAATAACAGCATCATATATATATATATGTATACTATATATTATTTCTTAAAAGAGGCTAGTAATTTTAAGCAATTTATAGACGTATAATTTTCCTTAATTTTAATAATAATAATAATAATAATAATAATAATAATAATAATAATAATAATAATAATAATAATAATAATAATAATAATAATAATAATAATAATAATAATAATAATAATAATAATAATAATAATAATAATAATAATCGAAACAAGAGAAACTCTCAATCCTAAATGAAAATTCAAATGTTTTGCTAAGAAGAAAATAATTTTTATTTTTCAAAATAAAGGATTATAACAAATAAAAAAAATGTATCTCCTATATCGAGAATTGCGACATTTTATTGATAAATTACTAGAATTATAGATATAGTATAATTTGAGTCTAAAATAGAAATAAGCTTGCAATGATTTGGGTATTTTATATTTTAACAATATATTAGTGTTTAGGGTTTCTAGATTTCTAGTATATAAATAAAGTTTCTATGGTTTATGCGAATACTTCATATCATTTCAAAAGTCACATAATTAGCCAATATAATAATAATAATAATAACCAGCAATAGTAATAATTATAATATAATAATAACCAATAACAATAATAATATGTAATATATATCATATATAACAATATATATCTTTATATATATGTATATGTATATATACGTATGTATATAAATGTTTGTTTGTTTATTTGTTTGTTTATTTATAATATATATAATAAAATGAATTTATATTGTAACTGTAATAAGCCAACCTTCTTCTTCTTCAGCCAACCTTAGTAATATAATAATATATAATAACATAATATATATATATATATGTATATACTATACTATATATGTAGCCAACAGCAATAACCAGCAGCAATAATATGTAATAGCCAGCAGCCGCTAATATAATAATATGTAACAACCAGCCATATAGCAACCTAATATAATAACAGTTTCAATGTGCCAATCAATGACTCATGCAATATATAGACTATCGATAATAACCAGCCAACAACTATCTCTAAATATAGTAACAACCATAACCATATCATATAGCTATTCAGCATAACTCTTCTTTCTTAACTATACTTCTTGCTATATATATAACAATATGGCATATATATATAACCAACAACAACATATATATATATATATATCTGCTAGCTTAAACTACTATATATATATCTTCTTCTTATATACTAAAGGCCAATTGTCGTTCCGTCTCAAAATGATGATCTTCAAAGGGAAGGATTTAAAGTAGATGAAGGAGATGCAAAGATAAAAGTTATGAAGATTCAAAATGGTGGAAATAACGAACAAAGATTTTTATTCAAGATTTTTACTTTGGTGGGTGATCTAACAAGGCTTTTTAAAAATGTACATATCTGTTTGTATGTGTGTGTGCTTTTGTATTATATATAATTTGAATATATATATATATAACATATATATACCCTCACCATATATCTTTATACTATGCCGTTCAAGAAAAGGCACTCTGCTGCCTGCTATATATATATACTATATATATATATATATATATATATATATATATATAATGCTATTTTCATCTAAGAAAGTTGATCGTTTGGTTTTATATGAAGCGTGTTTAACTAATGGTAATTAGTTCCTTAACTGTATAAAGAAAAATGTGTTTATAAAACGCTATTTGCTCTAACACCGATTCTGCAAAGAGTCACCTCAGAATCCTCCTTACTGACCATTTGCGAACACAGTTTTATAACATCCTTAACTGCTCAACATCCTTTGCAAAAGGTGCTGCCGTTATCTTATGATGAAGGGTATTCATCTTGGCTATTCCTTGCTCCCATCATTTGCCTCATCCTAACCTCTCTCTCCAAATCTAGCTACCCCGCTGCCTTGTTAAAGGCATCACTCCTGTCTGATTCCGTAGTTCACGGTGGATTTACTCCAATGTTTATTGACGGCTCTAAAACAGGGGACAGTGTGGGTGCGTCTGCTGCCTTTCCTGACAGCAACCTCTTCCATTTTCTACCCCCTCATGCTTCATTTTTTTACGACAGAATTAATGGCTATAATGATTGCCCTCTCTCGAATTCTACTCCCTATCCAAGACCACTCTCATGTCATTTATTCAGATTTGCTCAACGACCTCCAAGCTCTTAATGCCTCAATTCTGAAAAGACCATGGAATCCGCTGTACAACAATTTCTTTGGCTGCTCCACTCTCGTAGGAAACAAATCATACTATGTTGGATACCTCTCGCGTAGGGGTATCTGGCAACGAAATCGCTGACAGAGAGGCCAAAATGGCCGTCTCTTCTTTTTGGAGCTGTTCTAGGTACCTCACGGATGACATCAACGAGGTCGCCTCCTGTCAACTGATTATTATCCTGCTCTCCGACAAGGCTTCCAGTCTTATGGGCAAAAGTGTTGGACGAGTGATCAGCGAGGGGCGAAATTTAAAAATATGAAGCCGAACATTGGTGAGTGGTCTTTCTCTAACCTACGAAAGCATTTGCATGAGATGATACTTACACGCCTCCGTATTGGCGAAAAAAATACCACACAGCCACTACATGTCACGGGACCCTCTTTCCATCTTCAAATTTTGGCGTCTCCTAACCCCGCAATCTGTTCGCCATATCTTCATTGATTATCCCCAACTGGACCCCATTCGCCGTCGTCATTTTCTTACTTTATGGTCCATATCACCTTTTAAAAGGTTATCTCATATCTTATCTGAATTCTCCCACTCTAACAGTAACGCTATTTCACAAAGTACAAGATTTTTGTTATGTAAAATATTTTTTTTTATAATACAGGTATTTATAAAAAAAAAAATTTTGTGAGAAATATTTAACATGCTTCTGGCAATTTCTGTTTTGCTTTGAATTCTGAGAGCTTTGAAAGTTATGAAGGAAGATAGCCATGCATAGTTGAGTTAAAGACTGTATTGTTTTGAGATTTTGGAGTTTCAAGCGTAACTCTGGTTTAAAGTAGAGATAAAGAAGAAAATGGCATTTAAAAATGGAGTATATTATTTCAAGATAAAATTTTCCGATTTCGGCTTTCTGAAAGTATTTTTATTGCATTATATTAGTTTGGGAACGTAAGCTTTTCAAGCTCTTAATGCCAAAGGTAGCTAGCCTCAGGTCAATATTTTTCCTTTTGGAGAATGCAAGACATTTTTATTTTTAATATTTTGAGATTTCAGTTGATACTCTTAAAATTTTATTTTTTGTTAAAATATTTCATATACTGCGAATAAAAAGTACATTAATTATTACTAGTAAAAAAAATCATGTTTTAATATTAGGAAGTCTTTGTTACTAAAAAAATATCTTGTAATATTTATATTAATTTCAAATTTTTAATCTTACAAGGGAAATTTTAACACTATATATAATTATTTTGTATTGCTGAAATAGTAAATTGGTAATACAAATTTTTCTAATAGAAAGATTACATTACTTATTTGTTGTGAAGTGCCTTCAAATATGTAATACTTATTAAAATTTTGCAAGAAAAAAAGAATTCTAAATTTCTTCCATTTGATATTTTTAAAAGTTTATGTTGAATTAATTTCTTTATATGTTTTTTTTCTGATTTGACTATATATGTTTATTTAATATATTGTTAAAAAAAAAGGTTGTGGGTTTAGTTTCTAATTATTTGTTAATAACTTACTCTCTATAAGAACTTTGTTCTTTGTAAATATTTTTAAAAAAAATAATGTTATAAAATAATTTTGTTATTAATATTCTTATATATATTTTTTGCTTTATTTAATCCTTTTGATAAACAAGTCTTTCTCAAGATCTCAGGTGTAGTATTTTCATTTGAATGCCATTACACACTGAAACAGATTGAATTATGCATAATGTAGATATGAAATTAGTTTGCTTTTAAACAATTATTTCAACTGTGTTTAAAAATGATAAATACTAAATTATTACAAAACTAAACACGAAATTCTGCTAATCCCTCGTGTTTCTTATGATTTGCCTTCTGGTGTGATTACTGGCACTATAATCAGTTTTTATCAGTCGCTATATTTTACAGCTTAATAGAATTAATTAAAGACCTAAATTTAACTTAAGTTCTGGAATGTACTAATCCATAAAGTGTACTTAAGTAATATCTGCTGTTACTATTCAAAAAATAAGTATGTAATGCACTGCATAGTGCATACAGATGGTTATTCTGGCTAAACTCGGTCCTCTCAACTATCGCTTAAAACTATTCAATGCAAGACCGCTAGTAATTCACGGTTATACTTACTAGATGTAAGAATTTAATGTTTAATGAGCAATATAAGTAAATTATTTAGGTGAATAAACATTACCTTTATTAAGAAAAATATAACGAAGCTACTTTCTAGCATGAAGCTATAGACACTGCCATTTGAAAGTAGAAATTATCATGTTACAATAGTAACTATGTCATATAATATGATACACAGTTTTTCTTGAAATATTAGTCATTCAAGAGAAAATTTCTATTCAACATAAGGAATGCATCCTAGATCAAACTTTAGTTGGGCCAGAGAGGATTTATAAAGTGATATAAACAAAAGATAATTCCATAGTAAAGTTGCTAGAATGATGAGGTGCCTCAACTAACAACTCTAATGCTCCGTATTTTCTTCATTTACTTGTTTGTAAGAGCAGTTTTGTACTGCTAGGATAGCTGCGCTTCCGCGGTGGCTATACAAGCAGGAAATACATTCACTATCTGATGCGACAAAATCCTGCTATACAAGCAGCTAAAGGATGGCTCGACCCGCAGTATTGCATCGAATTCTGATTTGCTACTGCTCACATAATGGAACCTGCCCCATTCACACCCTGACTTTTTCCCTTGTTTTTTTCGGACTGACGCAGGACATTACTGATCGTATTTCATTGAGTCTCTTTTCGTAGAAGAGTATGTTCGTGCAAGAAAGGAAGCAAAACACTGTCTGTGGAGTCTTGTATACATTTGTGTGAAGATGTTATCCATGTTGCACATACACCGAAAGATAAGTGGTGTTGCAAATACTTGTTGGTTGTTCTCATCTCTACTCTGAATAATTTAAAAATTTTAAATAAAATTTTAATATCTACCCTTTGCCCAACATATATATATATATATATATATATATATATATATACTATATTTATATATATATATATATATATATATATATACATAACTCTTATATATATATATATATATATACTATACTCTAGACACTCTACTACTACATATATATATATTTTAACGTACTTTATCCCCTATAAAGAAGGTAACACGGGGACCACAGAAATCGAACTTTAAGGCGATATCCCAAACCAACGCCACCAACATGTTCGCAGTCGAGATTTTAATTCACCCCCAGGTAAAATAAAGCTTCCAGCACTACTACGCAGAATTTGAACCAGCATCCTATATATATATATATATATATATATACCGAGCATATACTATATATATATATATATATATATATATAACTACTGCTGCTCTGCCTTTATATATATATATATGCTGCTGCTGCTATATATATATATAACATATATATACTACTACTATATATATACTATACTGCTGCTGCTGCTATATATATATATTGAAACTTCCAAATGAAATCCACTATACACTTCTGAAGTTGTGAAAAATCAGATAATTTGAATTTGCCAGTTTACTTTCAGGTATGATGTAAGCACACCTGTAGAATTTGTCCTTATCCCTGCTAGACCATCCAAAAGCAATAAAAAACTCACACCACAGCTTTATACTTTTGTAATTTGGCATCACACTTAGGCAATATAGTATATAGCCATTAAAAAAATATAAACAAAAAAAAACTAAACTAAAAACAAAAGCAACAAAACGACAAAACAAAGAAATACTTAAAATACAGCAAACACTACAATACCCCTTCAATGTAGTAGTAACATTCTACTGTCTTAGTGCGCTTGAGCAACAGTAACCACTTTGCCTTACTGTGTAGACATGCAAGTACATGAAGAGTGAAAGAACAGAAACATATATTAGAAGAGAGGAGAGAGGAGAGAGAGAGAGAGGAAGAGAAGAGAGAGAAGAGGCGAGTGATATTGTTATTATTATTGATGTTGATGTTATTGTGTGTGTGTGTGTGTGTGTGTGTGTGTGTGTGTGTGAAGGAC
>JABUQX010143983.1:12500-15000 GCA_015478945.1 Trachelipus rathkii
GTTGTAGGTATAGGACAAGAAATTTGGAGATGTTGCAGGAGGGAGTATTGATGGCTGAGAGAATGGGGCTCAGGGGGAGGTTGGGTTTATGAGTTTTTTTGGATTGCGGGTATATGATGCCAGGGGAGGAACCTGATACAAAGGGACGAGAATAATAAGAAATATGTAGATTTTGTTTTTTAAGGGTACGAATGAAATTGCTGATTCTATCTTCTATTTGAATAATTTGGGGAAGAATGTTGTCCGTATACAGTTTCTAGAATTTGGAAGTATCAGAAAGAAGAATGTGCATTTTCTGTATTCAATCAGGTTTGTTCATAATAACTACTCCCTTCCCCCTTATCCGGTTTAACAGATGACAATGGAGGGGTCATTTTTTAGAGATATTAAAGTTAAGAGTTAGAGTTATAGAAAAGGAGGGAGGGTAATTTGAAGGGATTAAAATTGTGGAAATATTTGTTGGCAAGAGCCTTAAGGTTAGTAATAAATTTTTCCCGATTATCCCAAATGTCATGCTTAGACAAGGAAGTGTGTAATTCTCAAAGAGGAGAAACGAGCGACAAAAGTTCAGTTGACAAAGAGGAAGTTTAAAGTTCAATCCGAGAGAAAGTATACGTTTTTCAAGAGGCGAAAGAGACCTATCACTAAAATTAAAAATAACTTCATCAGGTTTACGGTCAAAATTGGAGATCAAACCCAATTTCTTTAATTTAAAGGAATGTCTCGAATTAACTAATGTAATATGTAATAGGAAGCAGTATTAACATTAATGAATCGGCGCAGGCTGGCAAAGTCCAACCAGGATACTCGATTTCGTAGTAAATTAGTCCAGTGTGAAAGTTCATTAGTAGATTTTCGGAGTGATGCCTGTTTATGTTGCAATACAGCGGTCAGTAATTTGGTTCTTCAAGACTTGCAGAAGTGGCTATTGTAAAACGAGAGGAGGAATAATTTAAACTTCATAAAAGCAGGAATATAGTTGTAAGATTCACATATTGTTAAAAAACGAGCATTCAATTAAACTTGCAAATTCTCTTGGAAATTTCCTCAATCTTGCGAAATATTTTAAGTGGTCATCATGTCTGTTGCGAATAATAGATGAAATAGGTCTGTTCCTAGAGAACCGAATCTTCGAAATGAAAAGGACAACCAACATGGCACGAAAGACCTGAATTATAAAATTCTTTAATACAACGTTTCAAGTCTATCTTGACTCATCTTCAGGTAACTACAATTAAAACACAATATACATAATTAAAAATTAAGGATTCGAAAATTAGAATTACAAATTAAAAAATAAAAAATTACAAATTAAAATTATATTTATAAGTTAAAGACTTAACAGAATTAAAAGTTAAAATAAAGCACAGGTGAAATTTATCATAGCAATTACGGGCACAAAATTTTAAATGAAAAAAACAAAAATAAAAACGCACAACACTAAACAGGACAAACATACCTAATATATGAGAGGTTAAAATTATACTAATGGGAGAGCGGAGTTTAGAAAACGGAAGAAAGTAAAAAGTTAGTTGGTCGGAAAATGGAGGCATAATATGCTATATCATACCCCACTGTTGTAAATGGGAGAGAAAAGAGAGCATAGGGAGGGGGAGGAGATACCACAGCAAGTGAGAAAAAGGAGAGAGAGAGGGGAGAGAGAGAGAGAGAGAAGAGAGAGAGAGAGAGAGAGAGAGAGAGAGAGAGAGAGAGAGAGAGAGAGAGTCATGAAATGAGTAAGGGAGTAGAGGAGTGAGAAGCATTTAAAGATGGGTTTAATTGTTTAATGAAAAGAGACTCGAGTATTTTCCGGTCGGTGTCATCAGAACTCATTACTTACTTTAAAATCTCTTTGGTCCCTCACCTCCCTTAAAAGGACTGCTTAAAACTTTCTACCCACAGCTAAACCCACACTTTGTTGCGAACAACCCTCTCTCCATAGGCTCCTTCTTTTCTTACAAAGACACACTCCCGGTTTTACTTAGATCCTCAGTAGTTTATAACTTTAAGTGCGCAGGCTGCAATGCCTGCTACCTCTGCTTACCAATGCCCTCCTTGAAAAGGGCCCAGCCCGTGAGTGATGATAATCTGAAAACATAGGCCAGACTGAGCACTTGCCTTCAGCTCAAACTGAGTGTCTGTAAAAACCTGGGAGCCTCTTTCCGAACAAATCTTCCTTCACTCAACCCTGAACACTCCTCTGTTCGAAACCACTACCACAGTTTAACCACCCCCTCCGCTTCTCGAACTTCCAGATCCTCTGCTCGACTTCTGATGACACCGACCGGAAAATACTCGAGTCTCTTTTCATTAAACAATTAAACCCATCTTTAAATGCTTCTCACTCCTCTACTCCCTTACTCATTTCATGACTCTCTCTCTCTCTCTCTCTCTCTCTCTCTCTCTCTCTCTCTCTCTCTCTCTCTCTCTCTCTCTCTATCTATCTATCTATCTATCTATCTATCTATCTATCTATCTATCTATCTATCTATCTATCTAT
>JABUQX010143984.1:0-5000 GCA_015478945.1 Trachelipus rathkii
GTTGTACTTCGTTCAGTGCCTGGATGGTGTTTAACCGTTTTCGCATTTATCGTGCCTTTCGCGTTTTCGTGCACCGCTTCAATATATATATATATATAAATGTATATAGGTGGTAATTGAGTGGATTTGGAAGTTGTGTAACAAAGCTTTTATGGAAGGGTATAGTCCCAAGGGATTGGACGAGAGCAATAATAGTACCCTTATATAAGAGTAAGGGGGGATAAGGGTAACTATAGGAATTATACGGAAATTAGTTTATTGAGTTTTGTATGAAAGATATATGCTGGTATTTTGGTCGAAAGAGTGCGTCAAGTGACTGAGGATAGGATTAATATGAAGCTCTATGGTCAGGTGCTAATGATTTATGGTGTTAGTGGTAGGTTTCTGGATGGAATCAAAAGTATATATGACGATAGTGAAGCGTGTGTAAGAATAAATGGTTGAAATTGATTGGTTTAAAATTAATAGCGGAGTGAGGCAGGGATGTGTTATGTCTCCTTGGTTATTCAGTTTGTATATGGATGGGGTTATGAAAGAATTAGAGGTGGGGGTGGCAGGGGAAGGTGGTAGAATGATGGAGAATGGAAGAGAGTGGAGGGTTCCCTACCTATTATATGAGGATGATTTGGTTTTATGTGGCGAATCTGAAGAGTTTGAGAGGATTGGTAGAGGGATTTGGCAGGGTGTGTAAAAGGAGGGGTTTGAAAGTAAACGTAGATTAGAGTAGGATAATAGTTGTGAGTGAGGACAGTCCTCGGTGTGAAGTTATTTTGGATGGTAAGCAATTAGAACAAGTGTTTGAGTTTAAATATTTAGGATATATGTTGGATGAAAGGATAACGGATGATGCAGAGTGTAGTAGGAAAGTTGAGAATGGTAGGAAGGTGGCTGGTACAATTAAATCGTTGATGGATGTAAAGGGACTAAGTTTTGAGTACGCTATGGTCTTACATGAGGGTATGTTGTTACCTGTGTTAATATATAGTAGGGAAACTATTGTCTGGAATAAGAGATATAGATTTAAAGCACAACGTGTTTAGATGGACAATCTTAGAGGCGTGTTAGGTGTGAGAAGAATTGATAAAATGAGGAATGAACGTATTATAGAGTTGTGTGGTGTGAAGAAAAGGATAAATGATAGAATAAATGAAAGTACGTTAAGAGGATTTGGTCATGTGGAAAGGATGGATGATAGTCGGTTGGTTAAGCGGACATATAGGGGTGAGTGTGCTGGGAATCGACCGGCTGGGAAACCGAAGAAAAAGTGGATTGAGTTAGTAAAGGAATGCCTGAAGGAGAGGAATGTGAGTTTTGCAGAGGCGAGAAGAAAGGTGCATAATATTAGTAAATGGCGGGATTTTGTGAGGGGGGTATGGTTGTGTTCCACCTGGGCCAAGGGATGAACCATACATTGACGAATACCAAAGTGAGGGTCCGTCGAGGTCCCGTGAAACCCTAGGGTAGATTTTTGCTGACTGTGGGGGCGGAAAGGTTGGGCTTTATTTTCGACTTGCGGTATATTATTCTACAGCTTTTCTGTTTCCAGTGCATGTGACGCACCTTACCCCCAGCCTGGGGAAAGAAGGTGGGTGGTGATAATATATATATATATATATATATATATATATATATATATATATATATATATATATATATATATATATATATATATATATATATATATATATATATATATATATATATATATATATATATATATATATATATATATATAAAAAAATTATTAATCAGAGTTACTAAAAAAGAGGTCGTTTTCCTGGAAACCTGGTAGGTTGCCAAATTAAAAAGACAGAGAACGATCGCGTCAATATTTGAGAGTCATTCGTTATTTGACACTTCCACAAATTGAACACTGATCCGGGATTGGGCAATACTTATTACAATCTATCAGATTGGATCAGATAGTATTAACAAGATTGAGATTAAATGTTACTCACCTTAATATTCAGCATTATTTTGAGAAAAGTCCTCCTCCTACATGCAATTTTTGTGCTGTTGGATTGACACTGGAACATGTGTTTCTGATATGTCCTTTGTATGGTATACATAGGAAGTTATTACAAGAAATGAGTGTGAAACTTTAAGTTTCATTTGATATTCCTACAATAATGTCTTCTCTATTTCCTGGTGAACTCATTGTTCAATTCTTAAAGAATATCAAAATGTATTCTTTGATATAGAAGGGTGATAATTAGATTTTTCTATTTTCTGGTTTTAATAAAAAAAAAAAAAATCTATCTATCTATCTATCTATCTATCTATCTATCTATCTATCTATCTATCTATCTATCTATCTATCTATCTATCTATCTATATCTATCTATATCTATCTATCTATCTATATATATATATATATATATATATATATATATATATATATATATATATATATATATATATATATATATATATATATATATATATATATATATATATATATATATATATATTTCTAATTGAATATAAAAATGGAAAATAAATATAATTATATGTGTATAAATATATATATATATATATATATATATATATATATATATATATATATATATATATATATATATATATATATATATATATATATATATATATATATATATATATATATATATATATATATATATATATATATATATACATATATATATATATATATATATATATATATATATATATATATATATATATATATATATATATATATATATATATATATATATATATATATATATGTATATTTGTGTATATTTAATAATAATAATAAATTGATAATGATGTAATTTCAGTGATAATAAAGGAAAAATGTGTATAAAAATTGTGCATAATGTAAATTAATAGAAGTACCAGCATATGATCTTGGTAATTGAATTGCTGGATAAACTAAGGGGGAAAAATCGTTGTTTGACTTCAAACTGTTAAGTTGGTTTTTGCTAACGTATAGAATAATCATCATTCGTTTTTTGATTTCGAGCTGTAAAGTCGTTGTTTATCTTCATATTGAAAACATAGCCGCTTTAAAAGCTGTTCGGGTGTAGACCCTAAACTTATTCGTCCTTCGCCATATTGGTTATTAAAGCCGACTTACTTATTCATATATTTTGCGTTCGATAATTATCAAAGAAATATTCTTAATTCAAAATAGCTGGAAGAGTCTATAAAGTTACTTATATAAGTTGTTAAATATTCGCGTGGACTCTTCCTCCTAAAATTAAATTATTCTGGAAAGCTTGAGACGGGTTAACTACTTTGTTTCTAAGCCTGAGAAAACATCCCGCCTGCCTAAATATTCAAGGAACCGTGAAGACCTAAGGCTCTCCAGAAAATATACCTCTAAATAATCTAAATTTGCAGTATAGGAAACTAAAAATATTCCTATATTGGCCAACGTTAAATTCTTCTAAGAATTAATCACGTTCTTAATCTGAACGAAATATTCAGATTTGCACAATTAGCAAATCTTCCATCAAAATAAATGATATAATTATAATTATATATACATTTATATATATATATATATATATATATATATATATATATATATATATATATATATATATATATATATATATATATATATATATATATATATATATATATATATATATATATATAGTTTTGAAAAAAAATATTTTTAAAAAAAAAAAAAATTGGTTTTTTAAATAAACCATAAACCAATGTTTTTTGGTTTTTTTGGGTTTTTATGCTATTTTGATGGTTTTAATGTAGTTTTTAATGGTTTTAATAGATTTTAAAGGCAAAAATCACTACTGGAAACTGTTATACACATGTGCTAACACATATTTTAAAATTCCTTAATAAATTTTTTTAGATTCTTAAATTTTAAATTTTCTTGATAACTGTAAACTGGTATAAAATTATTATTATTTTTTGAATTTTACATAAACTCATAAAGTAAAAAATAAGAGGGTATATTATAATATATAAACTCTATCTGAAAAAAGGTTATACTTTATTATTTTACAAAAAAAAAAAAAAAAAAAAAAAAAAAAACGCATAAAGAAAAGTTTATTCATATTAACCTATAATGATATACAAATGAATTCTTATTTACCTTTATATTTGAATACTAGGAATTTATATATATATATATATATATATATATATATATATATATATATATATATATATATATAATATATATATATATATATATATATATATATATATATATATATATATATATATATATAGAGAGAGAGAGAGAGAGAGAGAGATTCATCATTAAAAGTCGAAACTGAAATTATCATTAAAAATTTTATACAAAAAAACTAATTTCCCTGCTTTAGCTGTTCCCAACCTATTTCTAATGTTGCTGTGCACAAGTCCAAAAGTTGAAAATATCCTTTCAACATTAGCAGTTGATGAAGTTGCTGACAATATGCTTACTATTTTATATATAACCTTCTCATCTAATTTTCTTTGAGAGATCTGTACCAAGATGAAGGAGTCACTGCTGACAACAGAGACTCATCAAATAGTTAACTTTTTTATATGGAGAATTTGCTCTTAAATTTATACAAATGGGCATCAATTCAGGATACTCATTTTCCATAAATTCCATTGCTTTTGAATACTCATCCTCTGGAAGTACTGCTGTCTGATATCTTGAGTTAAAAATATACCCCAATAGGTGAGCTTCTGTTACTGCCTGATGATGCCTTCTTTTTATTTTTGCTATAAATCTTGTCTGTTGAGTGGTGGATTAAGCTGTTCTAGCTCCATGTTCATATTTTTCCAAATATAAACAGCATCACTTAGTTTACAGTCATTGCCTTCTAGCTTGGTTAATGCTGTGGCCACACAATCCACACATGAGTTTTATTATAAACTTTTGAAATGTGGCATCGATGGGTAGAAAATGAATTCCCAAGAGCTCGAAACAAGAATCATGTTTTAAACATGTTAAATTTACAAATATATATATATATATATATATATATATATATATATATATATATATA
>JABUQX010143984.1:10000-17500 GCA_015478945.1 Trachelipus rathkii
TTCACATATTAAAAATAATTAAATGAAAATTGAAAAGTTTCGTAGTTAAAGATATTAAACTTAACTTCATTTGAATAAGCTCTAAGGTTAAAATGACAGAACATTAGCAGTTCTCCATTTTCTACCTATTTCTTGTGGCTTCATAAATATTTCCTCCTGTTCTAAATATTCTTTCACTTTCGACTGATGACGGTGGAGCTGAAAGGTATTTTATTGCTAGTTTTTTCAAATTCATGAAACTATTTCCAGTGTTTTTCCACCAATTGAAGGGAATATCATTGTCTTCACTGGTCAAAGTAGGCAAACTTATATATTTGTTTATTTCTTGATGTAATTCCGTATGTAGCCTTTTAATTTTATGTACAATAATCACATCGTCAGAAGAATGGGACTTTCTTTTTTCACTCTCACTTTCTTTTCTGTATGACGATTTTGATGCCGCAATTTCTTTAAAACAATCCATTAAAGAAGTGAAAATGGAACCTTCAGCTTCACTTTCCCCACTACGTGAATCATCGTCAGCAGAAGAGTCAGGAGCTAAATTTTCATGCATTTCTTTCCATGCCTCAACGACCATATTTTTTACTGTTTCATCTGATTCATGTTGAAAAATTAGCTTGAATCGCAGATCTAAGAAAGTAGCTACACACAAAGATTTATCACATAGAAACTTAGAAAGTCTTTTTCTACTGATTTCTTAAGCTCTTCAACGAGTGTAATTATTCCACTGAAGCTTTTGCTTTTAATTGCCTTATTTAAAAATAGATTTATTGCTAAAATGGAAGGGATTACTTGGGCGACTGTTACTTCACGTTTAATGCTTGTTTTAGTGATGTTGTCAAATGGCTCAAGTAAATGGAATAATTTTGCCACTGAAAATCAGTCAACATTTTCTGATTGCATTCAGCAGCGTATATGGCTAGGGAAACTTTTTGTTCAAACAATCTTTTAAGCATATCATAAGTGCTGTTCCAGCGTGTAGAAACGTCTTGAATTAATTTATGCTGTTTGACATTCAGCTGCATCTGTAAATTTTAAGCTTTGCAGCTGCCGTTGCTGAATGGTGAAAATGAGAGGATATGCTTCTGCAAGTAAATAAAATATCTTTAACAGACTTCTGACATAATATTGAATCTTGAATGCATAGTTGCAACATGTGAATAAAACATGAAATTGATAGCAAGCCACTCTCCCTTATACCAGCTACCATGTTTGGTCCATTATCCCGTATCACTAAATTAATTCTATTTTTTAGAATATTGAAAAATGTCAAAGGCCCTTATAGGATCTGACAAATGATAAAGATTTTCGCCATATTGGCTACAAAATTTGGCTATATTTTTATTTTTTTGGAAAATAAGTTTCTAAAATTTCAATTTTAAATTGAAATAACTTTCCCTTATGTTGACGTAATTTATTGTTTATAAAGCTCAATATTCGGCCCGAATAGTTCGGCAAAAAGCCGAATACCGAATATTCGGTATTTTGGCCGAATAGGCCGAATACCGAATACTTACCGAATATTCGGCACATCCCTAATATATATATATATATATATATATATAATAATAATATATATATAATATAAAAATAAAAAATATATAAATATAATAATATATATATATATATATATATATATATATATATATATATATATATATATATATATATATATATATATATATATATATATATATATATATATATATATATATATATATATATATATATTTCTATTTGTGTACATATATATATATATATATATATATATATATATATATATATATATATATATATATATATATATATATATATCCCGCAGTTGTTTACCTTGTCGTTGGTGGGGATTTACTGCTCTTCAGTGTCCTAGAGCAAAGAAACAAGAAATTGAAAAAAAAGACCTCCATTAAGTGGCTGTCGGTGGGTGAAATGCTTACCACAGTTCACTGGATCCATCATCAATAAATTTCGTACACCTCGAATTTTTCGAGAGAAATAATACAATGGTCTGGAGAATAGACCAGCAGCCCCAGTTCGTGGTGTATTGAGATGCTGTGGTGGCATTTTCCGTTTTCCAGTATCGGATGATTGTTACCCATCCTTGGGTTATCGGTTATCCTCTTCCACCCATCTGCCTCTCCCCGAAATCCTTCTCTTTCGTCTCTCATTGCTAGTCCCCCGAGCAATGAAAGTTCGATTCCCCGTACGTCAAACCGATTCGCTTACGCTGTTGGGCTGGTTTAAAACAAGACCAGTTCCGACAGGTCGGCCCGTTGGCGTGTCGGGAGAGGAATCCGAACAGCTCTGGGTGACCGGGTAGTGATGAGCGGAATGAGAATTCGGGTGACGCGTGCATGGATGGCGAGTTGTCCCTGCCTTGGGGGGAATCCATGTGGACTCCGCGGAAGATATGGGGTGCCATTCTACCCGCTTCGAGCGCAGATTCAGGGGTGCTTGGGGTAATCGGAAAATCCTTCATCCTTAGGTCTAAGGTTTAGGCCCAGATGAGGGATAAATACCTTCCAAGGAGAGAAATTTATATATATATATATATATATCTTACATCTTACATCTTACATCCGCTCCCAGGAAGGCTCATTATGAGCCTGTCAGCACGGCCAACCTCTTCTTCCACTCCCTTCTATCTTCCAAGACCCGTTCTTCGATCAGCTGAATCATAGATGGCATTTGATGTCTTCTCAGCGAATCTTCTACGGAGTCCTTCCATTTCTTCCGTGGTCTTCCCCTTGGTCTGCCTCCTTCCGGTCTCCAGTCCCACCTCCTCCTGGCCACCCTGCCACGCTCCATCCTTTCCAAATGTCCCCACCACCTTAGTCTTGCTACATCTACTTTGTTAATAATAGGTATTACTCCTATACCTTCTCTAATTCTTTCGTTTCTAACTCTGTCCCTCCTGGTCTTTCCAGCCATCGCTCTCAATACATTCATTTCAGCAGTCTGCACTCTGCTCTCCTCTCTTGTTGTCATACTCCATGTTTCCGCCCCATACAGAAGAACCGGTGTTAAAATACTCTCGAAAATTATCTTCTTCACCTCCCCTCCAATCTCATTATCCCTGATGATAGGATACAAAGCTCTAACTGTTCTCCCGTACTTATCAATTCTGCTTGCAATCTCCAAGGCACTTCCTCCTTCTCTACCAAACATTCCCCCCAGGTACTTGTATTTCTCTACGTTTTTAATCACAACACCATCCACCTCCACCACCAACTCTTCTCCCTCCTCTCTACTAACTATCATAATTTCTGTTTTATCTACGTTCATGCACAGGCCAGCTTCTCTCAGTTTACTATCAAAAGCCAACACCACCCTCCTCAGTTTATCTCCGTCTTCACTCCAGCACGCCAGGTCATCCGCATAAGCCATCACATCTCCATCCAAGTCCTCCACCTCCTCCCTCACTGCCCTAATTACCACATCCAAATATGCTACAAACAGAATTGGTGACAATACACTTCCCTGCTTAACGCCAGCTCCACCTCAAACCATTTCTCGTTTTCATATCCCGTTCTTACATTACATTTGTCATTTTTATACATACTCTCCAAAGCCTTTCTTAAGTAACCACCCACTCCGTAATCTCTCTCTAAAACCTCGAACAATTTCTTCCTAGGTACCGAATCGAATGCCTTTCTCAGATCTATAAATGCGATGTATGCCTTTTTGTTGTATTCTATTATCTTTTCCGTTATCATTCTCAGGGCGAACATAAGATCTGTGGTGCTTCTATTCGCCCTGTACCCATACTGCTCCTCTCCAAGTCTGGGTTCCACAATTGCCCTCACTCTTCTTTCAAGTATCCTTTCGTATACTTTTGCCAGATGGTCCAATAACGAAATACCTCTGTAATTATTACATTCACCCCCATCTCCCTTTCCTTTATATATTGGTATAATGATGGTTTTTCCCCATCCCTCTGGAACCTCACTTTCTCTCCAGCACTTGTTGATAAACTTCAACACTGCTTCCTTCACACACTCTCCTCCCTCTTTTATTAATTCTATGGGCAATCCATCTTCTCCCGGGGCCCTTCCATTGTTCATTTTCCTTAAGGCCTCCTCCAGCTCTTCCTTGGTAATTACCCCTGCTTCCTCCCCTGGTCTCACTTCTTCTAACTGCTCCTCCATTTCCTCACCCTCCTCACCCAGAGGTTTTCCAAAATATTCTGTCCATCTCTTATTTATATCTTCCGGTCTTATTAACACTTCTCCCTGTTCATCCTTTATGCTCGCTACTTTTTTCTTCGATCCCCGATAAGTCTTTGCTAATCGAAAGATTTTCTTCCTTCCTCCCCTCACGTCCTCCCTCAGCTCCTCCGCTACAATTTTTGCTGCCTCCCTCTTTGCTCTTCTTTTCACACTCTCCGCCGTGTTTCTGGCCACCACATACAGAGCTCTTGACTGAGCCGTTCTGTCTCTTAGCCACTCTCTCATTTTTACTGTCTTCTCCTTCACCACTCCTCTAACCTCTTCATTCCACCATCGCGTATGTCTTTTTCGCGTTCCTCCTATCCATGTTCTTCCTAGGGTTTCTTCTGCTGCTTTCATCACTACATTCCGAATGTCATCCACTATCTCCGCATTCATCATCTGTTCCATATTTACATTCAATCTTCCTTCATATTCTTGCCTCTTTCCCTGCTCTTTCAGTACCTCCATTTTAATCACGCTCCTTTTCTCCCCCGCCTGCAATCTCTCCGCCTTCATTCTTAAATCCGCCACCAACAATCTGTGATCAGAGTCCATAGACACTCCCGGCAATACCTTTACATTTTGCACTATTCTCCTATCTGATGAAATGACATAATCTATGACCGATTTCTGGTCAAATTTGTCTGTTGTGCTATTCCATCTGTACCTTGTAAACCTGTGTGAATCTCTTTGCTGGAAAAAACTATTCATGATTTTCATATCCTTTCTCATGCAGCAATCTATCAAGGCCTCTCCCTCCACGTTCCTGACCTCCTCTCCATACGGCCCCAATATCCTCTCCACTTCACTTCTCCTCCCCACTCTTGCATTAAAGTCTCCCATCAGCACAAATATCTCATTTTCTCTTCTTCCCACCTCCACCCTCTCTTCCATCATTTCCATAAACTCTCTTTTTTTCCTCCATTGTGTGCCCTTGTTGTGGTGCATACACCTGAAACAAGTATAATTTTTTCCTTTTCATCTTGAAAGTGCATGACATAAGCCTCTCATGTATACACTCCACACCCTGCAAAAATGGTGACATCTTCGGTCCCACTATCATACCAACTCCGTGCTTCCTGACTCCCTCCTCCACACCTTTATACATCAACACAAATCCTCCCCCCAAATCTCTCCCCTTCTCCTCTCCCCTCACCCTCATTTCCGCCAGTCCCATTACGTCTATCCTCCTCTCCTCCATCATATCCAAGATCTCCTCCTCCTTTCCACTGTATGTAGCCACATTTAGTGTAGCACATCTAAATTTGTTCGAAGAATTGTCCTTATTCGTTTTCCAAAATCGTTTAAAGGGTCTGTTTCCAAAAGGTCTATGTGTATCCGAGGCTGGTCCAAGAGAATTGCAAGCAGGTTCTTTCAGGCAGCGGCTTGCTAGGCCTGTCCTGCCCTAGCCATTGCTCCGTTGGCGTTATCCAGGGTACACGACGAGGACGTGGAGTTGGGCTTTGTACTATATATATATATATATATATATATATATATATATATATATACAAATTTAATGCATCTCTTGTTAAATATATATATATATATATATATATATATATATATATACTATATATATATAACCGTTATAATGCATTTCAGAAGTAAGGTTTCTAAATAATTACTAATTTTACTACATATATTGAAACGATAAGATTGTCCGATGATTATCTCGGAGATAAAATCTTTAAAATTAGTTCTAAAAAAAATTTTCTTTTTCTTTTGAAAATTTTATTTGTGGTCGGAATTTGATGGAGCAAGCACCATATATCTCAAAAGCATTATTTATTTATTATTAGTTTATACAACAGAGACCTCAAAATAATTAGAAAAGAGAAGTTTTTCTGAATTTACGCTTATACGGTAAGTTGCTTTCACCAATCAACCCTCACGTATAGTCTCCAATCGTGTTTTCGTTATATGATCCTTGGTAGCGGCGTTCAAAGTCCAGAATATCCTGGTGAAATCACTCTCCATGCTCCTCTGAGTATCTCCCCATGTTCTTAAATATAGCAAGATGAACATCAAGAATATGGACTTTGAGGAACATCTTGCAGCACATCTTGCCATAATTCCTGATAAAGATCTCAACAAGCTCCTCATAGTTTTCGACCTTGTGATTCCCAAGAAAGCCCCGAACCACTGCAACAAAGCTGTTCCAAGCTACTTTTTCTGTCTTAGTCAGCTTCTTCGGGAGTTTCTTACACTCTGATCTTCATATATATAATTCCGCGGCGTCGACGCGAGCGGTGAGGTCCCACGCAATGGTACTGCGCGGATTCGGCGGGTCCCGACCCCCGGGCGGCAGGCGTTCAGGCGGGCAGGCAGGCAGGCAAGGCAGGCAGGCAGGCAGGCAGGCAGGCAGGCAGGCAGGCAGGCAGCGGGACACCCACAAACAAACGTTAAGTGTGACGATGACGGAGGCTAGAAGAGGGTGACGTCATACGAAAGTACATGAATGGCATAAACACTATCAAAGGGGGTAGGGGTGAAAAACACTCATGAACACTCAGGAACGTACATCATACGAAAAACACTCATAAAAGTAGCTTGGAAAGTAGCTATATGCATTGAAAGTAGCTTGGAAAGTAGCTCAGGGATGACGTCATAGCCTTTTCATAGCCTAAAGGCTATGACGTCATGCGGAAAACCATGAAAGTAGCTTGGAAAGTATCTTGGAAAGTAGCTTGGAAAGTAGCTCATGGATTACGTCATAGCCTAAAGGCTATGATGTCATACGGAAAACCCGTGAAAGTAGCTTGGAAATTAACTGGAAAGTAGCTGGAAACATGGAAAGTAGCTCAGGGATAACGTTATAGCTTAAAGGCTGGGACGTCATACGGAAAAATCTTGAAAGTAGCTGTAAAGTAGCTGGAAGCATGAAAGTAGCTCAAGGATGACGTCATAGCCTAAAGTCTGTGACGTCTAGCTTGGAAAGTAACTGGAAAGTAGCTTGGAAAGTAGCTGGAAACATGGAAAGTAGCTGTGCTATAACAAGGCTAGAACAAAAGGGGGTAGGGGATAGAATAGAAGAACAAAGGGGAGTATTGGTGAAAAACGCTCATGAAAGTACATGAGCACTTAGGAATATACATGAAAGTAGCTCATGAAAGTAGTTGAGACTCATGAACGTACATGAAGGATGACGTCATAGCTTAAAAGACTATGACCTCATGCAAAAAACAGCTCACGAACGTAAGTGAAAGTTGGAAAGTACCTGAAAAGTACCTCAGGAAAGTACGCCAGCATTGGAAAGTACCCACTAACGTAGCTGGCACGTGCTAGG
>JABUQX010143984.1:22500-27500 GCA_015478945.1 Trachelipus rathkii
CTTTGGGGGCTGGCCTTTGAGTACTCAGCAATTATGGGATGAGAAAACTGGGAGCTTTAAAAGCTACGCTTGAAACTCCCGTTTACTGTTAACTCAGCAACGCGGAGTTCCAGTGTTCGAATCCCGCTGATGGAGAGTAAAATCTCCTTTGACTCATTTAAGTCTTTGGGGGCTGGCCTTTGAGTACTCAGCAATTATGGGATGAGAAAACCGGGAGCTTTAAAAACTACTCTTGAAACGTTCTTTTTTGGGGACGTGGATGGCTTAGTGGATAAAGCTCTCGTTTACTGTTAACTCAGCAACGCGGAGTTCCAGTGTTCGAATCCCGCTAATGGAGAATAAAATCTCCTTTGACTCATTTTAAATGAATGAGTCACAGGAGATTTTACTCTCCATCAGCGGGATTCGAACATTGGACACCGCGTCGCAGCGTTAACAATAACCGGATGCTCTAACCACTAGGCCATCCACGTCCCCAAAAAAAGAACGCTTCAAGCGTAGTTTTAAAGCACCCGGTTTTCTCATCCCATATAATATATATATATATATCCATTTTAAATGAATGAGTCACAGGAGATTTTACTCTCGAACTATTGGACACCGCGTTTCAGATACTATTATTTATGCAAATAGTATATTTAAAATTTTTAATATTAATAATGTGTACTAGAAGTAAAACTTACAATTCAATATTTGGACATCCAAGTGAATTTCCGCCTTCGATGATTCCTTCAGAAGCAGATATTGTTAGGCATTATCTATTTGTTATGAATAGAGAGCAAGTAACTTCGAAAGGTTCGGTAACCGCTAAAGATGGTTATAGAATTGTTGCAAGGGACGTGGAATCCATCTGGAGAAAGTTTTCCTTTCCAACCATAACACTTGATGGAATATATTTAAGAGTTCAAAGACTTATAGAATCAGCTTCAAAACTAAATAAGATCCCAAAAAACAAAAAAACAGACGAAAAGATGAGTTTGAAAGTGAAGTAAAATCATATGATAAGATGTTTGACATTTGCACATGCAACTGTTATGATAAAAGAATTTCTTGTAGATGCAAAATTAGAATACTTATTATTGAATGGGAATCCTATGTATATCAAAAACAAAGGAAAAATCAACTTGGGACTATTGGTAAAGAAGTATCAGGTGAGAGAAGAAGGACGCAAGAAAAATTGGAAAGGTTAAATGTTGAATCTATTGTAAGTCTAGGCAGGGGTAGGGGTTGTAGCAGCAGCAGTAGCAGTACCCGAGCCGTAGAAATTTGTGGCCCTTCAACCAACACAGGATTAAACTTTGATGTTATGGAAGAAGAGACATTGGAAATAGAGGAAAGCGGAAATGATGAAAAATTTCTTCCAGAATTTGAACTTGGGGAAAATTCTCAGAATAGAGTTGCTTATAAACATTTAGCGATAACAGCTGACAGGTTTCGTGTAAGCTATAGGACCACTGCTGCTATTGTCAATGCAGCATTAAAGGATATGGGGATACTGAATGAAATTAATATGTCGGATAAAAATAAGTTGAAAGTGAAAGGAAACGTAGTGGTAAATATATGTCATCAGAATGAAATTAGAAAACATACAAATTGAATGCATTGAATTTGACGGCAGGAAAGATCAAACTAAAAGAAAAGATGGAACTGAATTGAAAAAACATTGTTATTGCAAAAGAGCCAGATAATATTTGCATGACTCATGTTACACCAGATTCTGGCAAGGTCCGATGTATTACTGATGAAAATGAATGCAATAGATTTGACGGTAGAAAAGATCATACTAAAAGAAAAGATGGAACTGAATTGGAAGAACATTATGTTATTGTAAAAGAACCAGATGATATTTACTTGACTCATGTTACACTAGATTCTGGCAAGGTCCGATGTATTACTGATGAAATAATAACTTTCTTAATTGATTCTAATAGCGAGATTTCCCTTAAAGCTATTCTTTGCGATGGGACTCCAGTTAACACTGGAAGAGTTGGTGGAGTTTTGAGAATGATTGAAATATATATGGAAAGACCGATACAGTGGTTAATTTGTCTTTTACATGCAAATGAACTTCCATTCAGACATATTCGAGGCAATTGATGGACAAACATCAGGACCAAAAACTTTTAAGGGTACCATTGGAAATAAAATTGAAGAAGATGTAAATAAGCTGGAGATAGTTGATTTTGAACTTGTAAACAGCAACCTTGAAAAGATCCCCGAAGATATCGTTAAGCAAATTAGCACTGACCAAAAATATTTGCATGAAATGTGTATTAGTATAAAATCAAGGAATATATCGTCATCATTAGCCAAGAAATCTCAAGGCAACCTTCATCATGCCAGATGGCTAGCAAAACAAAAACAGGATCCTACGGTTATACGTTTCCTCAAAACTTCCAAGCAAAGATCTTCAAAATCTAGTAAATATAATAATGAAAGTTTACACACCAGGTGGTTTTGGATAAAGTCACATCCAAAGGCAACTGATGGTGCACGTAATTTTTGGTACCTGATGTGCCTACTTAAAGACGTGGACAAAAAACATGCTATGATTATGGAGCGTGTACTAAAAAACAACTCGTACTTTGCTCATCCTGAGAATGTATTACTTGCAATGTTAGCGGACACAAGAAAAGAGATAAGAGATTTAGGTGTTCAACGAATTATTCAAGCAAGAGCAAGGAATTCCAATGCAAGAGTTTTTGAACTGCCTAAAACACTAAACTTTAATGCAGATGATTATTCAAACATGATTGATTGGGAAAAGGAAACAGTCACCCAGCCACCCGTTTTAAAGGATTTAACAATTGACGAAATAAAACAATTTGTAAATAAGCCAATTAACACTGTTTTGTTTCCATGCCACAGCCAGGGTGTAGAGCATGCAGTAAATGTAGTTACACAAGCGTCACAAGTAAGAATTGGATATGAAAACAGACATGAGTATATTTTGAATGTAATACAGTCCAGAAAAGAACTTAAGGAATTCCACAGCAAAAAACACTGGTCCCAATAACTATTTAGATTTATAAAAAGGAAATTTGTATGTTAATAACTTTTCTTTTATATTTTATTTAAAATATAAATAATATAAATATATATATATATATATATATATATATATATATATATATATATATATATATATATATATATATATATATATATATATATATATATATATATATATATATATATATATATATATATATATATATATATATATCTTTCTATATATATATATATATATATATATAAATACACCACCTTCGCTCCTATTGGTAAATCTGACCACAATCTTCTATCTCTTAATTTTAATACTTTCTCTCCAACAGCTCCATCCTGCCCTATGCGTTTTCTGGCACTTTGATCAGGCTGATTGGGGGGCCTTGCGTCGCTTCTACGCTAACTATAATTGGAATGACTGCTTTAACTTTGATGACGCTTCCGCTTCTGCCACTAAAGTGGGAGCTGTAATCGTTGACGGGATGAGCAGGTTCATTCCTTCTTCGACTAAATCTTTCCCTCCTCATAATCCATAGTTCGATCGTGCTTGTTCTCTGGCCATTCAGGCTAGAGACAGCGCGTATCCGGGGGTGGAAAAATTCTCGTTCTCCTATTACTCTCGCTAATTTTCATTCAGCTAGAAATCGTTGCAGGGATATTCTTCGACGAGCAAAGCAGGCTTTCATCAAACGAAAGTACGCTAACCTCCTTGGTTCTCCTACTGACAAATCTTTCTGGCCTCTTGCAAAAGCATCTCTAACAACTTCTGTAAATCTGCCTTTCCTCCTCTTATTCGATCTGATGGCTCTGTTGCTAACTCTCCAACTGAAAAGGAAAATCCAATCTCTTCGGCCTCCTATTTTCCTCTAACTCAACCCTGGACGATTCTGGCATTCCTCCTCCTCCTCCTCCTTCTCCTCTCAGGTGTCCTATGTCTTTACCTGTGATTACATTTGATCGGATGCATGGGCTTCTGAAATCTATGAACGTTAGAAGGTGGGTGGCCCGGATGGCATTCCTCCCCGAGTTTTGAGGAAATGTGCTTACGTGCTGACCCCGCTCCTCGTTCAACTATATTCTCTATGTCTCAATACGCACTTTTCCTCAATATTTGAAACAACCTGTTCGAAAAAAGAAGCCATCGGTCGCTACAACGCTATCGCCCTATAGCTTTCACTTGTATTCTATCTAAGATCTTTGAAACCCTTCTCAACTCTCATTTCTTAGACCATCTGGAATCTCATTCCTTTCTTTCCGATCGCCAGTACGGCTTTCGGCGCTCGAGGTCTACTGGCGATATACTTTCCTATTTAACCGATTTATGGTTTTCCGCCCTTAGGAACTACGGGGAGACTTGCGTGGTGGCGCTTGACATATCCAAAGCATTTGACCTGGCGTGGCATTTATCACTGCTCTCCAAGCTCCCTCCTTTGGGCTTCCTTTTCACTTTGCTGGCTTATATCTAGCTTTCTATCAAGTCGCTCAATATCGGCTGTGTTGATTGATGCGACTTCTTTTTCTGTCAATAGTGGTGTTCCTCAGGGTTCTGTCTTATCTCCTACTTTATTCCTACTTTTCATTAATGATCTTCTCACCTGCATATCCACTCATATGCCGATGACTTGACCTTCATTCTTCAACTCATTTCAATTCTGCTCCCTCTTTTACTTCTAGAATTGCCTCTCGTCTTAATCTTTCCGATTCTATTGTCGCTGATCTGGATAGAATTTCCGAGTGGGGTCATCTCAACCTTGTGAAATTCAATTCTCTTTAAAAACTTCTACAAATCTCCCTCTCTAAAACACCTTCTAACTTTCCTATCTTTTTCGACGGTTCTCTCGTCTCTCCTGTTGACAATATAAACATCCTTGGCCTTAACATAAACAAAAAATGCATTGGAAACGTCACATCACAACGGTTGCTAGGGTGGAATCAAAGAAGCTGGGAGTTCTGTTTAGACTGCGAGAATTTTTATTCTTCTCAGTTACTGTAAC
>JABUQX010143984.1:50000-58102 GCA_015478945.1 Trachelipus rathkii
TAATTTTTACTCAAAGATTTTTATTTAATATATTCTATGGTAACCTAGATTGATAGAAATTAAGTTTTAGTACAGCAAAAGAGTAAATTTTTAATATTTCCGCCCATATATATATATATATATATATATATATATATATATATATATATCTACCTTAAGCTCAAGCTATCTGTATATATTACTATATATATATATATTTATATATAAATATATATATATATATATATATATATATATATATATATATATATATATATATATATATATATATATATATATATATATATATATATATATATATATATTATATATAACATCTATTTATATATATATATATATATATATATATATATATATATATATGTATATATATATAATAATAACTATATATATATATATATATATATATATATATATATATATACTATATACTATATATATATATATATATATATATATATATATATATATATACTATATATATATATATATATATATATATATACCGGTATATATTCTACCATAAACCCAAGCTATCCTGTCAATCTGTTACTAGATTCATTTGTTCTGTTTATCTGTTTTCTAACTCAACTGACTATCTTAAATTGATCGACTATTTAAGCTCCAAATAAGAAGAACACATTCACTTTTCAAATTTCTCTGAATTCATCATTCTTGGGGATTTCAAAGTTCACCACAGGCAATGACTTTCTTCTAACTTTCTTCTAACTTTCAAGATGCAACTGGTGGACTTGCCTATCACTTTTCTATTCATAATGATCTCGAGCAATTAGTTAGTCTAGCTCCCTACTCGTATGCCTGATCATCTAGGAGATGAACCCAATATGATGGGAAAACCTGAAAAAAAAAATTCTTTTCCACTGGATATGTGTGGATATTTTTAAAATTAATCAGTATAAACGTTCAATTGCTAATAGTCCCACTCCCAGTTCATCTTAAAAATCAGCAGCATCAGAAGAAGATTATGAGGCTAATTTTGAAGATAACATAAAACAATTAAGTTTTTAGACTTGCTTTAATAGATAAAAACAGGAAGCACAAATATGTTAAAAAAAAAGTCAAACTTGATATATCAACCCAAAGTGTATATATATACAGTGCATAATGAACAGAGAGATTCCCTTAAAAAATATACAGATATTGTAAAAGCAGAAATGAAGCAGTAAAATATTTAAAGCTAGTTGAAAACTCTGAAAGTCTATTTTTATGGTGGTTTACAAATAAAGATAGTTTTAAAAACTAAGCTGTAGTTTTTTTTTCTAAATATTTTTCTGCACCCCCATCATCCATAGAAAATAAGAAACTTTTTAGTACGAGACGTACAATTTATTCTCATAAAAGAAATCAAATTTCTGACAAAACTGAAGAAATGTTTTCTTTTGCATTTCAATTTGAGAATATTTAATTTTCAATATGAATTCAATGATAAAAATAGTAATCTAAAATTTAATTCTTAATTTTTTGCATAAAAAAATTGTTTTTGTTTTATTTTTATTTCATTATTATGTTTTTAAGTTTTATCAAAGAAAACATGGCAAGTAATTTTATGTTGTGTTTGAAGAAAATATGATTTAACTTTAACTAATAATTAGTAGCTTATTAGTGTTATATCACAATCTTATTATTTCATTGTTTTTAGTTATTGCGTAAGAAAACGTGATGCAATTCATATTGTGTTTCAATAAAATAACTTTTCAAGTTTTTCTGAATCTTTTTTTTTTTTTTTTTTAAATTCCCAATATGCTTCTACCAATTATTTAGAAGATATAAATATATTAATTTATTTATATACTTATAAATTTTAAATAAGAAAATGACTGAAATACACTGGATGTCAACAAAATTGATTACATGAAATTATAAATATATATATGTATTTATATATATAATAATAATAATATATATATATATATATATATATATATATATATATATATATATATATATATATATATATATATATATATATATATATATATATATATATATATATATATATAACTGAATTTTATAATAATACTAATAATACTAATAATACTAATACTAATAATAATAATAATAATAATAATAATAATAATAATAATAATAATAATAATAATAATAATAATAATAATAATAATAATAATAATAATAATAATAATAATAATAATAATAATAATAACAATAATAATATATGAATTGCAAACGAGTAGTTAAACCTCAGTAGCTGTCCCCATAGCAATGTAATTACTTCTTTTGGCATCGGCATCGTCATCGGCATTGAAATCGATAATTTTTGAGAATTGATATTGGAATCTGAATAGAAAATTACTCTGGCATCATTCCATGGCTAGTTTTTACATTACAACAATTCTCAGCGTTCAAACATTAAATTCACAGTGGATATTGAAGAAGAAGACTCCTTATGACATTTCTTGATTAAAGACTGTATAAAGCAAACAACAAAATTTTCAAAACAACGTTTATAGATAAACAACATTCACAGGATTAGCTTCTAAAGTTAGTTCATTTATCTCGCATGTTTATAAAACAAATTTAATTAAAACACTTTTCGATAGAACATACAAGATCTCATCTACATATGTTAATCTTTTGAATGAATTTGACTTCCCAAGGACGTTATTACTAAAGAATGGATACCCAGGATTTACAATTGATAATATGTTTATGAAACGGTTTAAACTTAAAATTTCGTTAGATAGGTCCTATCTTCTACTATATTAACAATACCAAGAAATATCTATATATAAAATTACTTTTCTTTTTATGGGGAGAATGATTTGTGAAATTGAACTCAGAATTAAATGCATATTAAAATCAAATTTGTATCTCGAATGAAGATAAAATTAGGTTTTTCAGATGAAAATAAAATTGGAAACCTTTTCACATCATTGATATACAAACGCAAGTGCGGTGACTGCGATGCCTCCTACATAGGAAATACAACACGAAGTCTTTTTGTGCGCATTGCTGAACATAAAGATGTCTCTTATTGAACTTTGCTCTGAAACATTTGATATATATATATATATATATATATATATATATATATATATATATACACATATATATATATATATATATATATATAGATATATACTGCTATACATATATTTATATATATATATATATATATATATATATATATATATATATATATATATATATATATATATATATATATATATATATATATATATATATATATATATATATATATATATATATATCCACAGGTATAGATAACTATACATATATATACAAACAACATATATATATATATATATATATATATATATATATATATATATATATATATATATATTTATATATATTTTTTTTTATATATATATATAACTATATATATATATATATATATATATATATATATATATATATATGTTTGTTCGTTTGTGTTCATGCATTCCCCAAATTTATGGCGCTTTCCTTTCGGCAAAGATAAAAAAAAGCTGTGTAGCTTTTATTTATATTTATTTATTTTTATATTTTTAATTTGTTGCTTTTATTTGATTCATTTTTACTGTTATGGATTTTTCTTTATATTTGTTTTATTTAGAAAGATTACTAAGTATAGAAATAATAATAATAATAATTTTGTTTCTTGCCCACTCTCACACTTCACTTGAGCAAGCACAAACACCCACCCCACACACAAACACGCACTCACACACATACACGCATATATATATATATATATATATATATATATATATATATATATATATATATATATATATATATATATATATATATATATATATATATATACTATACATATATTCTATAGGAAATCTCAATTAAGTTAGGAGCAGTTACATAAGTTTTCTTTAAATTGTAAGAGGGGAAGAAACAATTTTCTTGAAACATTTAATTTATATTAATTATTACCTAAAATTTATATTTCAAGAAGCGACTTGCAGCTTGTAATTGTTTAAATTAACATTTTAAAAGAATTATTTTAATACTAAAGGATTTATATGTATCCTCTTTTTTTATTCATGTATCTACTTAACCATTTTTCTAGTTTCTATATGTAAAAATTATATATATATATATATATATATATATATATATATATATATATATATATATATATATATATATATATATATAACTGTTTATATCTATATATATATATATATATATATATATATATATATATATTTGTCTTTTGATCCAAAATTAAAAGTAGACGTTACTGTACACTGTTTTTGAATGGGTGTAAAAAATCAAAGAAAATTTGTCAAAATAGAAGGAAAGATTATTTTTGACCAATAGATTACATTATAAAATGAGAATAATAGTTAAAATCATGGGTCAGATATTTGTACAGAGAATGAATAAGACATTGTGGAGATAGACAAGTCACTCGAGCTATTTCCAATGTAGTGGACTTGCATCTAGAGAGTTCATATAGCAGTTTTTTTTGTTTTAACGATATCATAACAATAGAGAAAATATAACCGCTCGAAAAGCAGAAAAAAGTTAAGGAGATTTTGTGAGAATATGAGAGTTTATGATTTGAAAAGTCATTTACTCTGTCATTTCAAAATGAATTATGTAAGTGAAGTCACCCCAAGTCAGCCCACCCAATAGATCATACAAGGACGAAACACATCCTTATGCGGAGTAAGAAACTGTGATTATATATATATATATATATATATATATATATATATATATATATATATATATATATATATATATATAATATATATATATATATATATATCTCAGCGAGTAAAGGTAATACCAAGGTACCCATGTAGTATTTTTAACTTTTGAGTTACCTTTTTGAAGATATTATTGCTGTGCAGAAGACTAATTGTATGAATTTAAGTTTTGAAGAATTAAATAGTACCATGTTTTCTTTTTTTCCTTGATCCAATTAGAAATAGTGCAATGATCAGAGCCAGCTACTCCAAACCCATCTTCTTACAATATTCAGCCATATTTGCTTCTATGCATGACGATTCTTTTTGAAATAAAAAGAGAAAAGAAGGTTGGAATCAATAATATAAGAAAGGATTGGTTGTGAAATAGATAAATTATTAATGAAAAATAAAAGGAGGGTAGGTTACTGAACAAAGCATTAAGAAACGCCACTCTTGATATATTCACGGGATAGTCTATGGGTGGTCTAAAAACAGTTGTTATAAGGCGACCTAAAAGGAAATCAAAAATTACAGATGTAAATACATTTGGTTAGACACTGATTGAGGGAAATTTATAAATCAAAACTAGTGTCAGATTACAGAAAGCTTTCAATTTGTCTCAACTGCAAAACAGGAATTGATTCAATGAATAATAATGTGTAAAGGACAAGAAGAGTTGAAGGATCGGAAAAGATAATTAACTGAACATTCCATACGAAACTATACTGGCGATTTGAATTAAGAATAGAAGATTTGAGACGATACATACGAAATATTCTTATTTAAAAATGATTCGACAACTTAGGGACAGAGGTTAAAGTAGTAGACGATTAGTTTGATATTTGGAATGGGGTCCCATTTGCTGCCCAATTTAAATGCGCCCTGGCTTCCATCAGCAATGAAATGTCGAAGTTAATAGGCAGAAACGAAAAGTTTTCGATGGCATTGTTAAGCTCTAAAGTCGAAATTTTAAAAATTGTAGGAGGGATACAGCCAGAACCATACGCCTTCTTAACACAAAGGAGAGAGAGAGAGAGAGAGAGAGAGAGAGAGAGAGAGAGAGAGAGAGAGAGAGAGAGAGAGAGAGAGAGAGAAGTTTTGAAGAAATTAGGAAGCGTTAAGAAATAAATGGTTTATGGGAGGTGAAGGAGGGAAAATAGCACAGGAGTCCTCTGAAATGGAATTAGGGTCAATGGTCAGAGCTAAGAGTTTATTCAGGTTTAACAGAGGGTATTGAAGTTGTGTAGCCGTCAAGAATACGCAAAAATGAGGATGATACAAAGTTTTTAGTAGCGCCAGATAGCGGGTAGAAGAGGAATCAGAACTAATATTGTATTTTTTTTTTCAAAAAAGGATTTAGTATTGCGGCAGATAGATCTTGCACGATTTCCGGACAAATATCAGATGTCGTAAACGCGGGTTATTATTTTGTCTCCCGAATTCTTCCTCCGGTGTTATCTTTGGGGAAAGGTGTATTTTAATAAGCTCAAGACCATCAGCCAGCTGAAGGAAAATTTTCTGTCAGAAATCAGAGCAATGGAATCCACAACGCTGAAGTGCTTTGGAAAACGCCTTTCCAGAGTAGAAATATATCTTTCCAAAGTTCACGTTGTGAATGAGATTTTATGCTAAAATCCTTAACAATCCATTGTACGTGTATAAGTGAAGTTTATATACAAAGTCATGAAATTTTTAATAAATATCGATGAAATCATTTTACAAAGATTGGTAAGCATGGATCTATGACTCACGAAATTGTTCTGTTACTGGTTTGAAAAATTATCAATAAAAGGAATTGCAATTGTTTTATTTCTTTCCCTATTACTTTTATTTTGACATTGGGCATGCTCATTTCTTCTTTAACAGAAATCAGACGCTCTGTTGCAACTTTGTAAATTCCACAACGCTTGAAAAGTTTTATCGATATGTAAAATCTTTCAGTATGATTAATAGCAGCTAATGTACTGCTATCACTAATAATGGAAACTGCTGTGTTGTATATAATGGAAGATTGAAGGAGAATAAAGTTAAAATTACAATTAAACTTTATCTATCTAAAATTCATCTACTTTATCTATTTAAACTTTAAAATCATCTATTCGTTCGTGAGTAAAGATCTCAAAAGATTTTAGTTTTTGAAGAAGTTTCAATATCTTGATCCATCTCAAACTTCTCTAAAGCTTCAACAATTGCTTTAAAAACTTATCTAAAAACTTATCTAAAACTTATTTAAAACCTAATCATCCACAATTGTTTTCACAGTGCCAATGAAGTTTCTAATGTGTTGTACTCCATATGAATGTCAACAACAATGAACATAAAATGCCGCTGTATATTTTCGACAGCTTAAACACTTCAATTTAAAACTTCTCTTCATTGCTGTTGCACCATCATGTCGTTGACCAATCAGAAAGTCGCTATTGATTTTAACCTTCTTAGTATTGCCTTCGTTAGAGATTCTCCTTTTGCTCTTTCAGCAGCCACTTTACCTAAGAAATCTTCATGAAAAACAAAGGTTTTCCTCATTTATATTAATATATACTCTTAATTTATTTTTATTTTTATTTTTATTTTTCTTATTAATTAAAATTTAGACTCATACATCAAAAAATTGTATATATATATATATATATATATATATATATATATATATATATATATATATATATATATATATATATATATATACTCTTTACTATATATATATATATATATATATATATATATATATATATATATAGAGAGAGAGAGAGAGAGAGAGAGAGTTTCCTTTAATAAGAAAAACAGGAGCAGTTAGTCGTAAATTTTCTTCAATATCTTTAAAAAAAAAAAAAAAAAGTTTGACGAGAAAAAAAAAAGTATTTGAAAATCAGATTCCTTTAAATTATTTCTCCGAAAATTTTTTTTCCATATTTTCAGAGCAACATATTATCATGGAAATTTTTCCAAAAAATTATTTTCCACATTTGTGGGAAAGAATTTATTTTGGTCACAGAAAATAAAGTCAAAATGACAAGTTAAAAAACATATATTAAATTCCCGACTTTTATTATCTGTGAATATATATATATATATATATATATATATATATATATATATATATATATATATATATATATATATATATATATATATATATATATATATATATATATATATATATATATATATATACTAAATATATATATATATATATATATATATATATATATATATATATATACCACTAGGGTAAATATCACTCGCAGGAACGGGAAGGCCCCTAACCCCATGAAACCCCACACCAACACAGACGACAGCATCAGTGTAACTATGTAGCCACCCCGCAGAGAATTCCCTGCAGTATTGGGGCCGTCACCGCGATAAATTTAGGAAAACATAAACCACGTAACTAGACCTGGGAGA
>JABUQX010143986.1:0-2500 GCA_015478945.1 Trachelipus rathkii
CGTTGTACTTCGTTCAGTTGATTTGGGTGTTTAACCGTTTTCGCATTATCGTGAAATACTTTCATTTTTCGTGCATACTTCATATATATATATATATATATATATATATATATATATATATACTATATATATATATATATATATATATGGTCAGCCTCCAGAAAGCAACATGCACGTAACAAAATAACCATAACAGGTACAGGAAAATAAATAAAATTTTATTAATAAGAAGACATTTTATCAATTTATTCAAATTAAAAAAAATTAAAATAACGCTTTTGACAAATTTAAAATAGTTAAAAATGATGGAAAACTTGTATAATTTCACCGTTTTCTGAGAATTCGAAGAAGTCGCGTACTCCAAGTGAGCAGGCAAAGGTGCCAAATGTTGAATTTTTTTCTTTTTTAACTAAAGCAAATCCCAGGTAAGCAAAATTGGCAGAGTCAGGTTCTCGGCCTACCGGGGATATTTGAGAGACTTCGTCCCCCTCTCTGTCCCTCCAAATCGCTCGAGCTAAAAGGATATAAAAGAAAAATAACATCTTCTCCAAAGCGTAAAAATAAATGGTATTTGGCAACTTTTGCTCTCGTCAACTAACGCAGGATTCAAGGTCAATCACAGCGGCGTGCACTTGCGAGTTCTAAGATTATAATAATATTAAGGTGTTATTAATAAATATTAGAATAAAATAATTTTTTTTAAGTTTCATCGATGAAATTGCTTGCTAAAATCAAAAATGTTATTTTTTTTTCCTGTAGCTGTTATAATTTTTTAGTTACATGCATGATGCTTTCGGGAGGCTGGCCTTATTATTATTATTATTATTATTATTATTATTATTATTATTATTATTATTATTATTATTATTATTATTATTATTATAGTTGTAATAATATTGTGGTAGTCATAGTAGATAGTTGCATAATTATAAATTGATTAAATATTAACTAATAAAACATACAAAAAAAAACTTTTATTAGTTACTAATAGATTTCAAAAATAGATTATAATTACAAATATTTATAAAGTTAGTTTCAAAATATTGTATAAATATTAACATAAAATTTTTTTTTTAAAACAGATTAGTCGTCAAAAATCATAAAAAATTTATTATTAGTAAAAAAAAAAGTTACCGTTTTAAATTTTAGTGAGAATTGAAAAAAATATTTTGGACCAGGCGTTTTCCCTGGATAAAACAAAAATTAATATATATATTTTATAATGAACATGTCAATCTTGGTGAAGAGGACGGGACCAGAGCAAGCTAGTGCAGTTATTGGGTTTAAACAGGTGGTGAGTGTATGTGTCATAACCCACCGAAACATGGCATATATATTGGAAGAGATAAATTGTTAGACCTGGTGTCCAAACACGTATGGCATCCAAGGATTTCATCGCTGGTGCAGGAAGTGTGTGTGTATATATATATATATATATATATATATATATATATATATATATATATATATATATATATATATATATATATATATATATATATATATATATATATATATATATATATATATATATTATATATACCTATATATATATATATATATATATATATATATATATATATATATTATTGTCACTATCCAAAAAAACAGGCATGTAACTAAAAAACTATAACAGCTACACGAAAATAAATATCATTTTATTAATCAGGAGACATTTTTACCCCGGAAATTAAAAAAAAATAAAAAAAATAACGCTTTTTAAAAAATTAAATTTGTTAAAAATATTGAAAAAATTACAGTTTTTTCAGAATACGGAGAAGCTGGAGTAGTCGGAGGGAGCGTGAAAGTTGCCAAATGTTGAATTTTTTTCTTTTAAACTGTATGTAATTATCGTTTTTAGGAAGTACAAAGGAACGTCAGTGTGGTAAAAGACAGCAACATGCATGTAACTAAAACAACTAGAACAGCTACATGAAAATAAAAAACATTTTTTTAACCAGACATTTTTTATGAATGAAAAAAAATAAAAAATAAAAAAATAACGCTTTTAAAAAAATTAATATTTAAAAAAAAAAAAGAATGTACGATAAGTATCGTTTATGAGAGGTAGAAAAAGTTTACGATAAGTTTCGTTTTTGAGAGATATTAAAATTACTTTACTATCAAACTAAAAAACTAGAACAGGTACATGAAAATAAATAACATTTTTTTAACAGGAGACATTTTTATGGCTGAAATAAAAAAAAATAAAAAATAAAAAAAGCTTTAAAAATTTTATATTTAAAAAAAAAAAAAAAAAAAGGTATGATAAGTATCGTTTTTGAGAGGTAGAAAAAGTGTACGATAAGTTTCGTTTTTGAGAGATATTAAAATTACTTTAATATAAATATATATATATATATATATATATATATATATATATATATATATATATATATATATATATATATATATATATATATATATATATATATATATATATATATATATGCTGTATATGTATATATATATATATATATATATATATATATATATATAT
>JABUQX010143986.1:7500-24122 GCA_015478945.1 Trachelipus rathkii
GCAGGTATCAAAGCGTCAATGCCAGGTGTAAGATTTTACTAATAATTTAAGGTGTTATTAATAAATATTAGAATAAAAATAATTTTTTTAAAGAAGTTTCTCGATGAATGACTGGCTGAAATCAAAATGTTATTTATTTTCCTTTAGAATTTTATATTTTTTATTTATATGTGTGACCTCTTCGGGATGCTGGCATATATATATATATATATATATATATATATATATATATATATATATATATATATATATATATATATATATATATATATATATATATATATATATATATACGCTGGAAACTATATACCAAGACTACTCCATGCTCTCAATGAAGACGATCCGGACCGGAGACTTCAATTTTGTGAATGGTACCTGGCTAAATGTGCAGAAGATGCAGGGTTTCCACACAAAATTGTCTGGAGCGAATGAGGCCACCATTAAATTAAATGGCTCGATTAATCGCCATAATTGTACCTACTGGGGTCCTGTAAATCCCCATGTTAAAGCTAAACACCATTTAAACCTACCAGGGGTAACTATGTGGTTGTAGGATTTCAGCATTGGGCATCATAGGACCGTTTTTAACGGAGCGGTCGATGGGAAGGGTACCTAACCTTGCTGCAGGAGTCGGTCGGTCTACATTGACGAGATGTTTGGTGATGACGACGTGATTTACGGCAAGATGGAGCACCTCCCCACTACCATCGCGATGTGAGAGCTCACCTCGATGCAGCATTTCCAAACACATGGATTGGACTTGAAGGGTAGTAGCGAATACTGCGTGTTACACCAGTTCTCACGCCAATGGACTTCTTTTATGGGGATGCCTCGAGGACGAGTTTAACGCTCAAAACCAATAACGATAAATGCATTGAATTGGAAATCGAAAGACAATGTCGCGACATTCCAAATAAACTGTTTCGTGTCGGTTCACGTTATCAGCTGTGTCTGGACAATGGCGGTCATCATTTTGAACATTTGAACATGATTCTTTAAATATATGTATGTTCTGTAATTCAAGCCTTTAAACTTATTGTCACTATGTTCATAAATATAGCTTTGTATAGTCTTTCAAAGTGTTAGTACATTTTTTTGAGACACCCTGTATATATATATATATATATATATATATATATATATATATATATATATAAATATATATATATATATATATATATATATATATATATATATATATATATATATATATATATATATATATATATATATATATATATATATTAAAATTCTGGTTTCAAAATCCTAAATACTCATTTAATTAGCAGTTTGTGACTGCTTTTTCCACTAAATTAGTTATCTATTTCTAAATATAATTTAATTAAAGGTCAGCAGCAAGCGAGGATTTGGGGGGGGGGAAACCTGTATACATTTGCAACAGGAAATCTCTTCTGTTGGAAATGGCATAGAATAATCAATGTCTTCGTTTATGCAGAAGCATAAATTTTGTCTTTGGATGTGTTTCTTCTTTCTTCAGGAGTGGCAATACAAAGGGATATCTCCACCCTCAGTGGTTACCACGCTCGACCTCTCTCATGCGCGTTTTAGTGCGTATGGGAAGGGTTACCATCTAGAGAGTGGTATCTTAAAAAAAAATGACAAAATGGAACTTTAATTCCGACTAATTGGTTGAACGAGAAGGACCCATTTTCATTAATTAACCAGAGGGAGGGTCTTTATCTCCCTAAGAAGAAGCTTTTTCAATGGCTTCGCTAAAATGGTAGTTCAAAGATTCGTAAGAAGTTTGAAGGTAGTAAATCGCAAAATGTAATATATCAGGAATGGTGTGTCCGCTGAAAGTCCCTGTGGGGAGCAGCATGTGGGGTAGACAAGGGAGAACGACTAGGATTGGGGGGGCACCTTTTCGGGGTTGCCTTAACGGTTTGGGCACCTGGTATGTCGAGAGCGTGCCAGTCGAGGGACTGCTGTGGTGCAGAGGCCTTCCATGTGAAAAGGTAGGAATCGTGATACCACTCGTTACCAAAAATTCCAGTTAGTTTCCATAGTTATATTAAGTTTGAGGGTTCCCCCCTCATAGATGTCGAGTCAATGAGGATTGTATCAGGAATACCGCCCTATATGTAGTTTTTAATTAGAAACTAATGGAAGATAAATCTTTTAATCATTTAAAGAAGGAAATGAAAAAAATTGTGTATTCAGAGCAACAAAGTTTCAGAATACTGAATGAAACTTTATTTTCAATGTATACAAAAACATTAAAACTAATTTGTAATCCGTTTTGCATTAAAGTTACTAAAGTACAACGAAACGAAATATGTAGTTAACGACCTCTATATGTAGAGTTCAAACTTATTAACTTGTTAGTTTACTATTTTGTATGAGATCTTTTCAGCTTCTCAAGTTCAGCAGCGACACCTGCCCCGTATTTTGGATCTGCCTTTGTGAAGTTTTGAATAGCTCTTTTGGATAAATTCTTGGGCGTTGATTAAATGCCCAGCAATGTTTTCATGCAAAGCTTTCCTTTGTTGATCGTTGAGAACCTGTTAAATGGAAAACAAAATTAATTAGTTTGCAGATAAATCAGAAGTTGTTATTTTGGAAGAAATATTTAAAACTTTTATCAGATCCTAGTAAAGATTTTTCACGATTAGAAAATTATTTTTCGTGACCAAGAGAAACATTTTCACAGAATCTTGTTTAGATATTGTGAGTTTGATTCATTTGAGAAAATTGTTGGCAGTATATAAACGAAAATTGGTAAGTTTGTGTCAAACTTGCTAAAAACTTTAATGAATTACAGATAGTCTCCGCTAAGCGATACACCTGTACCCTCCTGAAAAATTCATCATTTGCAAGACATGTTAAACAAAAAATAGAAACAAACCGATTTTTTTTTCGTCAAAAAAGTTGGAACAGGACAAATCCTCATCTTACAAATTAGTACGTTGAAGTCAAATATTCGAAGCTTAACAACATCGTTCAGAGTATCTGATGTTGGTGTGCTGCACGCTTTGTACAAAAATACTTATTCGTAGTTCTAGGATTAAGCCCGCGCCATAAGAGTGTGAAAATCAAGCTTAACATATTGAGCTATAAAAAGTTTTACTATCTTTTATTTTTAAATAAATAAATAATTTCTATCCATCGTGGTGCCTCACTAATTCTTTCCAACCACCTCGGTTTTGTTGATTATCTTTCATTTCTGTAAATTCACTGAATATAATCTACCTCAATTCAAGCTTGCGTCTCTGTTGCTTAGGGCACAAAAATTTGTTTAGTTGGGACCTGTAAAGAGTTCTATTTTACACTCCCCTATGAATAGGGATTGCCAGTGAGTCGTGATGAGAACTTGAAAAGAATAAAGTAAGAGAGAATATGTTTTTAGTCAAATATTTTTTAATAAAACAAAACAAGGAGTTAACGAAATATTAAAAGACGAGTGAGTACCTTCCTGTAAATATTCCCATTGAGTAAAATTATCTTCATCTAGCTGATTTAAAACGGCCTATATAGGAATAAATTTTAGTGTTTCTCGATGTTCCAAATTAGATTTATTGTCAACAGGATAGATTAAAAGCTATTCAGGTAATAGTTTGGTGCTCCTTTTCTGCAAGTAAAATCAAATACAAATGGCAAAACTAATTTTATGTATAAGTTTTCCAGTTTACTTAAATAAGAACACTGGGTTGATTTTAACAGCCATTGATTACCTGATTCGAATCTACACACATTGGACCATCTCTCTGGTAATTTTTAACTTTAGCATTATAAGGGCAGTTGACAGGAATCATTAAGTAATTAGCTCCAAGACGATGACGGTGGGTATCATCATAGGCAAGAGACGTCCGCAACATCTTATCTGGAGAGGGTTCGATACCAGGCACCCAGGATTGGATGGTGATAACCAACTGCCAATCTATAAGAAAAACAAAAAGGCTAAAATGTTGTCTATATTAATCTTTATTTTTATCCTACCATTTAAAAAAGTCTCATTACCTCAGCAGAGTAACATTTAGGGTTCATGTTGAGTGTAATTTTGCCAACTGGAATTAAGGGGTAATCTTTATGAGGCCAAACTTTGGTGACGTCAAATGGATTGAATTCCCAATCTTCAGCTTGGTCGTATGTCATTACCTTGAATAATAATAATAATAATAATAATAATAATAATAATAATAATAATAATAATAATAATAATAATAATAATAATAATAATAATAATAATAATAATAATAATAATAATAATAATAATAATAATAATATTATAATAATAATAATAATAATAATAAATTGTAGAATAATAAAAAGGATTGGAAATAGTAGTTTGCAACAATATGACAATTTAAATTTTATCCAATAATATAATCCAATCCATTGACAACAACGAATTTTTTCTTTGTTTTTCTCGATCAGACACAGCTTACAGGCACTGTCCTTATATAAGTTATAGACTATTATTATACATTGTTTATATATATATATATATATATATATATATATATATATATATATATATATATACTATATATATATATATATATATATATATATATATATATATATATATATATATATATATATAATATATATATATATATATAGTGGCGAAGCGTCATAAGAGGCGATGAGGCTCAGCCTACCCACTTACTTTCCTATATAATTTTCATTAATAATGAGCTGATATATAATCAAATAATTTACAAATACCAAGATTATTTATCATATTTCAAATAATGAATTTTGTCCATAAGTCAGATCAAAAAAAGCGTTGAGGCCAGAAATATCGACTCGCCGCATATGAGCGATAACGACGACAGAGTCAATTGACTCTACTTTGGAATGAGAAGAAATATTATAAAATGGGTGTCTCTCTCTCTCTCTCTCTCTCTCTCTCTCTCTCTCTCTCTCTCTCTCTCTCTCTCTCTCTCTCTCTCTCTCTCTCTCTCTCTCTCTCTCTCTCTCTCTCTCTCTCTCTCATATTACATTTACTATATATATATATATATATATATATATATATATATATATATATATATATATATATTTATATATATATATATATATATATATATATATATATATATATATATATATATATATATATATATATATATATATATATATATATATATATATATATATATATATATATATTCCTGAATATAAAGGGTCCAGGAGGGAAGTTTCAGTATCAATTGCATTAGTATAAAATCTCTGATGGAGAAATCTGGATCAACAGCTTCATTTTTAGCTTCTGCTGCAGGTGAGAGTTCTGATTTCAAAAAAAAGACATGAAAATTGCGATTGATGTAAATAGGTCTAATAAATAATTAAAATAAATAGGTTTAATAGATAATTTTAAATAAATAGGTCTAATAGATACTTGAAATAAATAGAAGTTTAGATAATTTTAAATAAATAGGTCTAATAGATACTTTGAAATAAAAAGGTCTATTGGATAATTTTAAATAAATAGGTCTAATAGCTACTTGAAATAAATAGGTCTAATAGATAATTTTAAATAATAGGTCTAGTAGATACTTGAAATAAATAGGTCTAACAGATAATTTTAAATAAATAGGTCTAATAGATAATTTTAAATAAATAGGTCTAATAGATAATTTTAAATAAATAAGTTTAATAGATAATTGAAAAAAATAGGTCTAATAGATAATTTTAAATAAATAGGTCTAATAGATAATAATTTGAAATAACTAGGTCTAATAGATAATTTTAAATAAATAAGTATAATAGATACTGAAAAAATAGGTCTAATAGATAATTTGAAATAAATATGGTCTAGTAGAGATGAATGAAATATCTATCTGTGGATAATTTAAATAAATAGTATATGATAACTGAAATAAATAGGTCTTAAAATATAGTTTTAAAAATAATAAGGTCTAATAGATAATATAATTGAAATAAATAGGTCTAATTGATAATTTTAAATAAATAGAGTCTAATAGATAATCGAAATAAATAGGTCTAATAGATAATTTTAAAATAATACAGTCTAATAGATCCTTTTAAATAAATAGGTCTAATAGATAATTTTAAATAAATAGGTCTAATAGATAATTGAAATAAATAAATCTAATAGATAATTTAAATATATAAAACTTTGTTAGTCACGCGCACACACACACACACACACACACACACACACACACACACACACACACACACACACACACACACACACACACACACACACACACACACACACACACACACACACACACACACACATACGAAAAACTCTAACAATATATGTCATAAAAATTTATGTTTTATTTTCTCGATCAGATACAACACAGGCACAGGCAGGCAAGTTAGTGGAGCTATTATTATCATTTGATATACCGTATATATATATATATATATATATATATATATATATATATATATATATATATATATATATATATATATATATGTATATGTGTATATATATATATATATATATATATATATATATATATATATATAAGTGGCGAAGCGTCATGAAGAGGCTATGAGGCTCAGCCTACCCACTTATTTTCCTATATAATTTTTCATTAATAATAAGCTGATATATATATAAATACTTACAAATAGCAGCATTTTATTCTATTTTTATCATATTTAAATAGTGAAAGTCAAGATCATATTTTTTAATGTTTTAATTAAAGTACACCCAAATCAATTATGAGAACTAAGCGACTGCGCGCGCAAGGTCACTATGAGAGGTAACGCGAAAAAAATTTCTTTTAGGTTCATTTATGTTCGCTATAAGACGAAGCCACGAATGGGAATGGGACCAAATGTGAATGCGAAGAATGCGAATGTAACCAAATGTGAATGCGAATGTGACCAAATGTGAATGCGAATGTGTCCAAATGTGAATGCGAAGAATGCGAATGTGACCAAATGTGAATGCTAAGAATGCGAATGTGACCAAATGTGATTGCGAATGTGTCCAAATGTGAATGCGAAGAATGCGAATGTGACCAAATGTGAATGCGAAGAATGCGAATGTGACCAAATGTGAATGCTAAGAAATGCGAATGTGACCAAATGTGAATGCGAAGAATGGGAATTGACCAACCGAATATTTAATAGTGAAATAAGCGCAGACATTAAAGGGAAAAAGATTCCGTAATCTAGGCGGCTGCGCGTTTGGAATGTGTGCGCGCAAAAAGAGCAATCGTGCGTGTCGAGTTTCTGTTCAGAACAGCCTTAACAGCAGCACTCTCGAAACTGCTCTCGCTGACCAATTCACTTCTTAAATGGTGTGTGCTAACCAGTGGTGAGCTGCCAAAAATTTAACAAACGATTCTCTGCTTTGTCATAAAAGTTAGCTACCGTTTCTCTTTCCTTTTTAATCAAAGAACAAAAGAATTAACTAACGGTTCACCGAACCGACTCCGGCTCACCACTGGCGGCGAACGATCTTTGGTTGGCACTTGTTCTAATTAGATACAACATGTTCTCATTCGCTCGCGCTCGCTTTTGATTGTAGTGACGCAAAACTTGCCTATCACACACACACACACTCACACACAAACACACACACATACATACATACACACACACTTCTAATTCGTTCTAACTAGTTCTCATTCGCACTCGCACTCGTTCTTTTGATTGTGGTGACGCAAAACTTGCATATCTGCCACACAGACATACACACTCACACTTCTAATTATTTCTAACTTGTTCTCATTAGCGCTCGCGCTTGCTTTTGTGTAGGAGGCAAAATTTGTCCACACACACTTTTAATTAGTTCTAACTGGTTCTCATTCGCTTGCTTTTGATTGTAGTGACGCAAAGCGCCTATCAGTCACACACACACACACACACACACTATATATATATATATATATATATATATATATATATATATATATATATATATATATATATATATATATATATATATATATATATATATATATATATATATATATAGATATATATATATATATATATATATATATATATATATATATGCTTAACTGCTCTTTGCATATAACTCTGCTCTTTATATATATATATATATATATATATATATATATATATATATATATATATATATAGTTTTGTTCTTTGTACAAGAACACACCAACCCACAGAGAAGCGGCCACACCGCATTGAATAATCAACTCCATGGATGGGTCCTGGCTCATACATCTCTTGGGAGCGCAGGAAGCATTAGAAAGAGTGGGTCGTCACGTCAAGCTCTATTTGGGAACTATAATCTATTTCATCCGCTGAGGCATAGAGATCCTTTAAGGAGTGCAGAGGTAGGAAATGGAAGAAAAGTTATAGGTTCACACTGAAATTTTGAATTTGATTTCTGACTTTCCCTGACTTTCTGACCAAATCCGCAAATTTTCCCTGACCAGCGTGTTCGCTATTTTGCCGTATAAAATATCTATTAATCATTATTGCAGCCTATTTACTCCAGTTCATACATTAAATTATTGAAAATTTACTTTAGAAACTGTTCATCATCATGGATGAATTTAAAAAAATATATTTTTTTATAGTAATCAGCCTATACCTTCCCCATAACCATCCAACGCACTCCTTTTATTTTTTCCAAAAGTAAACAGTTTTATTTATACAAAAAGAAAATAAATTAAAAGTTTACATTAATAGCCTAGGTGAATAACGTCCACTGTGATCACAAAAGTTCTAAATGGGGAGATTTAGGTTAACTTTTTCTTCTCAAGCATCTGAATTTTTGATTTTATAGCGTCTTCTTCTGTCAAAGCTTTCAGTTTTAACATCTTTCTTTGCTCTTCAAGTTTGTAGATCTGTATGGATAATTTTCTTTTTTCAACCTTTTTATTCTCTTCTTCTTTTTGGTTCTGTTTTGACTCTTTGAGATGTTCTTCATATCTCCTATGGGCAGCTCTTACATTTGTCAACATTTTTTGAGTGATAGAACTTTATGAATACTTTCATGAGATCTTATAGCATTGTGCACTGTTCTTTGAGAAATCAGACTAAGTCCTTTCAGATTCTCCACTAAAATTGCTTAATTTATAGAAAACCCTCCTTCCACTGTCGCATTTCCATGCGAAAACATCAGTCCTAATTTAATAATTTGCCACAATTCCACATAACATTGATTCCCAGGTACTATAGAAGAAAAAACTAATCAAGTCTCTTAAAAAGACAGTCACCATCAAAAATATTTTGATTTTTACCAATTCAAGGGTAGAATGAGCTTCACTGCAAAATAAGCAGAGTGTATTGTGCTTTTGCTTTCTTGAAAAATAGGGAGCAAGTCCATGGTTAATCACATATTTACATTTCATCAGACCCATTTTAAAATTTGAAGCTACAGCACTATCTGGAAACATTAATTTAAATGTTTCCCTTATATCTGCATACGAGTTTAAAGACATTTTATCATCCACCACCTTTAATGCCCATAGTATTTCAGATCTTGTAACATCATCTTTAATGCAAAAAGATGAAACTGATTGATAAACTGGTTTTGGTTGGTTATTAATGGAACACTCAGGGTCATTTACAATCGGTTGAGTATGATTAGAAGTTGATGGAATGGCATAATTTTCAGTGCCAAACACTTTCACTAATATTTGTATTATTAGAACACATAACGAAAAAGTTTTTCAATGATGGTTGGTCCTGCTGAGTTTTGATTAAATTCAAATGAGTTTCCCTTCTTGAATGTGAAACTTCGGCTTGGCGTCCTATGTTAGATAGATCAAAGTTCTTTTTACATGCTATCAGGTCCTTGGAACTATCAGGTCCTTTACCCAACCACCTGATAAACTGTAGGTTCAGTTGACGTTCAACCACTGGTCGTTAAAGTTAGTTTTTGTTTGAAGTCATTTTATAAATAAATAATAAATATCGGCAACTGCACAAATTAAAATCACTTCATCAAACCTCAAAAAAAAAACATCTCAAAAGTATAAATCCCTAAAGAGAAAAAATAAACGGATTAAGTCATAAGTCATACAGTCTAAAACACATCCATATACCAATCACCTTCAATCGAAAGGATAAACTTGGAACAACCTCTACGAACAGAATAGGAAGAATAGTAGGTAATAGTGAACTAAAAATAAAAAGAAACAGGATAGAAGTAGATTTATGGAATGTCATTCCTCGCCCATCCTTTTCATTCACCTATCAAATACATCTCTTATTCCACAATTATACAGTAAGGAAAAAAATATATCAAAAATATTAATTGGTCCATGGATCTTTCTTCATATGTTTTGAAATTTTAAAAATTTCCCTGACTTTAGCATGGCGTTTGACTTCGATGTTGCTACAAGTACTACAGTAGCACGATGGGTGTGATTTTCATAGGGTTGGAAAAGAGCTGAAATAATCTGCAAAGCTATCAGAGTGTTGGTTGGTGGGTTGTTCAATAGCTGAGTTGCTTGGTACAATCTATTCATGTCTACGCATTTATGAGAATAGGAGCTTATGGCGAAGGTCTCTTCACAGGTTGCATTACATTTGGGGTCTGTGTGGCTGCCTTTAGAAATTGGATGTTTTATGTTTTTAGCAAATAATCTCTTAGCCTTGGTGCTTAATCTTTTGTTCTGGTTAGCGACATTTTTCAGGAGTTGGAGTGATGAGTGGGAGACATATTTAAGTGGCAAAGACGAAGGTCCTCTTAGAGCTTAGTGAGCTCAATCATGAGGAGGGTATGGGGCAGAATTTCAACGGCAGGAAATGCTCTCAAGCTATGTGGAGGATGAACCAACTTAGTTTCATTGCTGGTTAGTTGAAAACTAGTTATCGTGGTAGGGTCGTTGATGGGATCGTTGATTGGATCGAGAACTGCTTTTGGACTATTTGAATAGTATGTAATATAGGTAATGCAGGCGAGCGAAGTTATAGTAATTCTAGTCTTACTGGGATTGGGGGAAGAGTTCTACTGGAATGGAGTTGTGTCGATGGATTAACACGCAGAGACAGGGGGCTGCTGCAATTGTAGCATAAAGTGTCTTGGTGTTGTAGGATATTTGTGCTTGAACTGGTGTATGGCATCTCTCCTGCTCAATTTTTGTATGGTGCAAAACTCCAAAACCTCATGTTTAATCCTGTAAAGGCGGCCATTTTTAAGGAAAGAGGTACTGTGGAGTTCTCCAGGTTACAGTGAAGGGAATAAGCTTACGAACACTGTAACTTGTAAACCCTATTTTCAACTGAGAGGTGGAAAAGGGATTTGGGTATTCATGCGAGAGTCCCCGACGAGGGAAATATGTAACATTAGTAACGGAAATCTTTCCCTGCTGGAGATTTCATAGAATGGCAGCAATATCTTCGTTTTCCTTTCTCGAGGGTAAATAGTGCCTTTGGATGTGTTCCTTATTTCATCAGGAGTGGAAATAAGAGGATGTTTCGAGAGACATTAAGAATGACAAGATGGAACTTTGATTCCGGGTAGTAGCTTGAACGAGAAGGAACCCATTCCTCATTAACGTGACTGGAGGGTCTTCAACTCCTAAAGGTTTTCAAGTACATCGCTAGAATAATGGTTCTTTGCTCAGTAAGAGCTTTGGAGGTAGTGGATCGCAATAAGTAATATATCGGGAATGATGTATCAGCTGGCAGTCCTGGAGGTGGAGTAAACAAATGAGAGCGACTAGGACGGGGGATACTTTTTCGGGATTGCCCCAACCGTTTGGGCACCTGGGGTGTCAAGGGCATACCAGGCGACGAATCGCTGAGGTTATGCAGAGGACTTTCAGGTGAAGTAGAAGGAATTAAAGCGGAAACACCTGGTCTAGGAGTAGGAGGGACCGAGGTGGGGTCAGGCTGGGAACCAAACAGATGGAAATAATGCAGCCTTGGTTTAATAACGTTTTATCTTGAAGAGCCAGTTTCATAAAAATTAAACCACAAACTTCTTCTCACAATGAATGAACAATTATAACAATAAAACAAATGAAACATAAAAGTAAATAACAGGATGGGCTGGAAGGGCGTATATTTCATAGGGAAGGGTAGTCCTTCTCCCCACAACAGGTCACAGGCCAAAGACTCACGCAATTTTCGGACCCCATTTCGTAGGGTAGTCTGTGCTGTGGATGTGGCCTCGGAAGATCCTCCCGGAACTTCACAGCGGTTTGCCACCCGTGAACCGCATGGGACCTAAATCGTTCACGTAGATCGAGATTATACGCAAAGAAGTGCAGGACAGCCTCCTCGCGGTCAACAAGGTTCGGGTCTCCCACAATTGGTGGCTCGGTCATAGTCGCAAAAGACCGGTTTTAGCCTGTACCCTCATCCACTTAGAGGAAGTGTGAGGTGGACTGAAGACCCATGTGGAAAGAGGCACCGGATGTCCCAAGGGTCTGTGATAGGAAAAATGTGAGAACAACCACTTTCAGAGAGGAAATGCATGTACAAAGTACATGGATTGGAGGGCTGGAATTATATAAAAAAATAAAAATAAAATTAAATTAAATAAAAGATAAGATAGAAATTGCGGTGGTAGAGAGGAGGAGGATTGAAAGATATAGATGAGAAAAATTATATATACTTATATATATATATATATATATATATATACTTTTATATATATATATATATATATATATATATATATATATATATATATATATATATATATATATATATATATATATATATATATATATATATATATATATATACATATATAAACTAAACAGGCTAGAAGTTCAGATGAGTTTGCACTAACTTTATTCCTTGATCCGTTTTGAAGTAGGGCACGTAGATAGCTTCGTCATTAGCGATGACTAAGTTTGAAAGTGTGGACCATGGCCATGCATATGCACAAAGCTGATACCCAAACCATCCATATACCTATCCAATCCTGGTAAAGTTATAGCACAGGACTCCACATATTTTCTGAAAAAATTTCAAGTCCAAAATCAATATGAATATAATAATTCTAATAATAATAATAATAATAATAATAATAATAATAATAATAATAATAATAATAATAATAATAATAATAATAATAATAATAATAATAATAATAATAATAATAATAATAATAATAATAATAATAATAATAATAATAATAATAATAATAATAATAATAATAATAATAATAATAATAATAAAGGAGAACCCCAATTATCCATGTTGTGTCATAAACTTTTTCAAAGCCAAAAAAGACACCAAGAACCACCCCACCAATTGAGAGGGCTTCCCGGATGTCATGGTCTAGTTTTAATAAAGGATCCTCGGTAGAATGATTTTTGCGGAAACCAAATTGGAAGTTTGAAAAAGCCTAATGACTCTCCAGAACAGATGGAAGGCAGCCTGAAACCATTTTCTGCATTAATTTGCAAGTATGATAGGTCAGCGAAATTGGTATCTGGTTGTCCGCCAACTTTGGATGTTTCCCACGTTTGGGAATAGGGATTACAAAAGCTGTAGTAAAAACAAATTGAAAGAAGTATTCGATTCAGATTCTGTTATACAGTTCCCGCAAGAATGCTGATGTAGTGAGGTGAGTATGACGGAACATTATGTACAAAATTATGTCTGGAGCCAAGGGCAAAGGTCTTTGTAATTCGCCAGTGCAGTTTGATCCTCTGCAACCGTAAAAGACGGTTGTAGGTATGATCTTCCCCTCTTGCTGTTGAAAAGTCTGGCGGTGCAATGTTAATCCTCAGTTTCTGAAAGGCTTCAAGATAGTGGGAAGAGCTCGAGTTGCTAGCAAACTATAACCAAATGCATCTGCAAAAGTTGCTGGAGCAGAGATCGTATCGGTTATATCAGGTCCATAAGGGAGGACTGCGGGTGAAGAGTTGTTAGAGCGGTGAGATACTTTCTGTGCAATTTTCCACACTGAAGAAAGGGGAGTTGTGGAGTTGACAGTCGAAGTATAAGTTCAAAAATATTATTTACATGTTTGGCGATTAATTCGTCGAGATCTGGCTGCAGCTGCTTTTAAAAAAATCAATGTTTGAGGTGGTGCGGGTCCGTTTGTATTGCCTGCAGAGTTTTTTCTTTTCCCCGCTAGGTTTTGCACACTCTTGGGACGACCAAGGGGATGCCGAGCTCACACCTACGGAAGATTGTAGGATGCAAGCTTCTGTTGTTGTGATGATAACTTGCTGAAAGAAGTTAAAGGCAGCATCAATGGTCGGAAACAGCTTATTGAAGGGAGAAAGTGGGAAAGCTGTGGCCTGATGAAAAGGAGCCCACTCCGCCCGATCATAACGCCAGCGGAAATGAAGTTTTAACATTGGAGTCGGTGAAAGTTCATTTAAGGCTATTGGATAATGGTCACTGTCATATAAGTAATCAAGGCGAGACCAGTTGAAGCGATCCATAAGAGAATGAGAGCAAAAGGAAATATCTATACAGGAAGACGAGTGTGTATCTAGACGTTCATATGTATCATATGTAAAGAGTCCTGTGTTAAGGCATCCCAGAAAAAAAGGGGGTTAGAAGATCAACAAGAATCGTAAGACCTAGACGAGGTGACAGATTCGACCATAAAGGGTGGCGAATACTAAAGTCTCCCAATATAACAACCGGAGTAGGAAGCTGCTTAAAAAATCGGCTAAGTCGGTCTTAGTAAACTCACTACTGGGAGCCAAGTAGATTGAACAGACAGTGAGATCGGTGGACAGATGGATACGTGCTGCCACTGCATAAAGTCTAGTTCGAAGAGGGACTGGAGAATAGGGGACAGGCTTATAAATGAGAATTCCTGTGCCTTTCCTATCATTGTCACCTCTTTCTATTGATTAGAGGCGATTTATATTACGGTTGGAAGAAGTAGCGATAACATAGTTGAAGTTTCTGCAAACATATGCACTTTGGTGTACATATGTTTATTAGTTGAACAAGTTCTTCAAAATTAGAGTAGTAGCCACGACAATTCCATTGAAGGAAGGTGGCCATGCTGTGTTGTTATGAATATTATGAGGATGGTCTTTTTGAGACAATTGTCTCTATGTGGCTAGGGTTAATGTTGGATGTGGATACAGATTGGGTTGAAAGGTCAAGACGTTGGTCCCGACGAGAAGGAGCAATAAATCCTGGTGGTAAGGAATAGTCGTACAACAGAGATTTGAGTTGTACGACCGGTTTTGGGAGGGAGTTTTCTGTGGTATTTGGTGGAGGGATTTCGCCATGAATTCGTAGTAAGTTGAGTCCAACTGAGTCCTCATGTTATTATGTGGACTTGATTGGTCGTTGGAAGAGCAACCAGAGTGCTCATGTTTAGGAATGGGAGTGATATCAGTATGCCAAGAAAGCAGATTCAGAAATGTGTAGAGAAATGGCTTTGTTTCCATGGAAATGGGGAGGAAGGTGTCACCGGAAAAGTGTCATCTTTTTGAAAAGGTGTTGGAGTTACGATATTGGGATCCGATATAGGATCCGTTGGGTTGACAAAGTCTAATACTGGAGACTTTGTCAGTAAGTCATCAGGTGGGTGATTTTGGGAGACTGGACAATTTGAGTTAAGATGGGAGACCTCTGGGTCCCCTTTCATGCCGCCAACAGATCCAGAACGCTTGGAGCGATTGAGGTATTTGCGTTGAACGGTTTTCCATTCACCTCTCTCGCAGGAAGCATTAGAAAGAAAGTGGGTCGTCACATCAAGCTCTATTTGGGAACTATTATCCCTTTCATCCGCTAAGGCATAGAATCCCTTAGGGAGAATTGAGATAGGTCTATTCGGAAGAAGAGTTATAGAAGGATTCAGAAGAGCTGGAATAATCTTGCAAACTATCAGAGGGTTGGTTGTTGGTTGTTCGATGGCTGTGATTGTTTGGGTAGAATCAATTGAAGTCATTGATTTTGTTTCAGGAATAGACTTATGGCGAGGTCTCTTCTGAGTTGCATTTTTTTACATCTAGGGTTAATGTGTCTTTGCTTTTAGAAATTTGTATTTTAACGAATAATTTTTAGCTTGGTGATTAATCTTTTGTTTGTCTTTAGGAACATCTTTTTCAGGAATTTGACTAAATGTGGGAGGCTGGATTAGGGAACATAGACGCAGGCCTCTTACGTGAGTTTGGAGAATTTATCGGGAGGGTATAGGACAGAGTGTCTTGGCAGGAAATGCTTTCCAAGGTTTGTGTTGGATGAAGTAACTTAGTTTCATTGTTGGTTAGTTGAAAACTAGTACTCGGGGTAGGGTTGTTGATGGCATATTGGGCGGGAGATTGGATCGAGGGCTGCTTTTTGACTATAAGTCGGTAGTATAGGCAATGTAGGCGGGCATGGTACAGTAACCGTATGAGTTTGCTAAGTGATTTTAGAAGAGTTCTACCGGAATGGGGCTTGTCTGGATTAACACGGAGGCAGGCTGTTGCAACTGTAGCATAAGATTTTGTCTTGTGGGATATTTTCTTGGGTTGGCGACATCTCTCCTGCTCAATTTTTTGTAAGATACATAATTCCAATAGCTCCTGTTCAAACAGGTAAGAAGGGCATTTTTAAGGAAGTGACACTGTGGGGTCCTCCATAATTTTTGCAGTGTGGAAGCTCTTTCAGGGAAAATCTTTTCCGCAGACTGGGCATATGTCTGCGGTCCCTTACAATATTTTCGGGGATGACAAACCGAAAAAAAAACGAGTGTTTCACGATAAATGCGAAACGGTTAAACACCCAACTAAACTGAACGAAGTACAATG
>JABUQX010143987.1:0-2500 GCA_015478945.1 Trachelipus rathkii
AGTGTTTTTACAATTGAATTTTGTCAGTCGACGTATATTGGTTACACGACTAATAGATTGACAGATAGGGCATACCAGCACCGATTTAAACCTAGTAAAATATATGAACATTTATTCACGGAACATAACAAAACAACTATACCTGATATCTCACAGTCATTCAAAATTTTGCACTCCTCATGCGAAGTTCAAAAACTGAAAATAGCTGAGGCTTACTACATAAAACATTTAAAACCAGACATTAACATAAAGTTCAACGTATTGTCACTTAAATTAAATATTATATGAAATGTAAAAATCTAAAATCTAATTTGTAATTTTAATTTTTAAATCTTGTATTATAATTCATTCAAATGTTAGAATCGAAACTCTGAAGATGTCCGAAGTTTACGGACGAAACCGGTCAGAAACTAATAAATTTAAATATGCCTCTTATTTTCTATGCAAACTATTTTCTAGACTAGTATTAAGAAAATTAAATGAAAATCAGAAAAAAATATTTAGAGAATTAGAAGTTAAAAGTAAAACTTATATAAAAACAAAAGCTGACATAGAATAACTAAATAATAATAATAATAATAATAATAATAATAATAATAATAATAATAATAATAATAATAATAATAATAATAATAATAATAATAATAATAATAATAATAATAATAATAATAAAAACAAACAAAAAGGAATCCAAACCGTACACCGCGTTATATATGTGCGTATGTGTGTGAGAAATAACCAAATTATTAACTCGCACTTTTTAGTTAGGCGTGTGTTTATTCGTGCACGTGCACATTCCAATAACCGAAGAGTTAAAAGGTGAAACAGAATGGACTGCTCAAGATTAAATAAAAATAAAAAAAAAAAATAAAAATTAAAAATAAAAATAAAGGCAAAGAGGAAAAAAATAAAAATATAAAATAAAAAAGGAAACTAAATCAAATTGAGAAATAATTCTCCATTTCCTCAATTTCAATTTAATTCTCTTTCAAAGAAACCGAGTTCCCTTAACAATATGATTATTTATTATAAACACGTGTTCAAGGCTCTCTTCATTGCGAAAGAGAAAAAAAAATTAAATAAAATTGAAAAATTAAGTCGAAATCAAATTGAAATCAAATAGCAATTTCAATTTCAATTTTCAATTTCGGTGAACTCAATAAGTCATAAATCAAAGTGGAACGGGTATACGTTCTCCAATCTCCCCGGAGAAGAGCGGGCATAACTCATAAATTTGAATACGAGCGCGAAAAGAGAACGCGTAGAACGGAGGGCCAGTGCTGCAAAGGACAAAGGTCACGCGAGAAAATGAATAATAAATGAGGGTCCACCGCTGGCCACTGCGATGTGCCAAACGGGGTGGGGGATAGGTATTAAAACGTTGAGCGCCAACTGTCGAAATTTGCTTTTAACCTACGAAAAAATGGGGGAGATATTGAGCGAATAAAAGGGGTAATATGCAGCCCCCCTCCCTCTCTCTCTAATTTTTATTCCCCCTTTTTCTTATAAACGTAGTTAAGGAGTAAATCGACTTCTGTTTGTTGTATATACAATCCACATGTAGGTACGGCTTTCCTACAGGATAGCACACACAAACAAACACCAAATAATAGATATAATGCCGTGGTACAAAAAAATGATGTAATTTAATTACGATTGTAATTTTGTAGTGTGAAAAGTTCCTCCACAGCCCCCATCATCGGGAGTATACATACACATGTACATTAAACACCCACACATGCATGTATCACCGCACCTCGATAACGGTCCCCCTCCTAGAATAAAAAGAATAATTCTAGAAGTTCCTTCAGTAGGAAAAAAGAGGTTATAGCCATGCGAAGGTTAAAAGAGATGGGACAGTATGTGTCTGATGTATCTCTATTAGATGAGACTGAAGAGACAAGTTTCATCTAAAAGCTACTTTAATATTGACAGTAGGAGAATGTTTGTTTCTTCACAAATACAATTCTCTAAGCTCGTGTGTAAAAAACCAAGGGATGGAGTACTCACCTGAGTTCTTCACCTACACACAACGTAGTGACTTACTTACTTAAAGACTTGGTTACAAGCAAGCACGATTATAAATCACCATTAACTAACAACATGCAATTAGAAATTACACATAAATGCACTAAATTAATAAAAGATTGAAAAATGTAATTAGGCCTCTGCTTCAAATAAGATTGAAGAGACAAAGGCAAAACACAAACACAGCACTAAAACAAGGATACACCGTGTAAGCAGCGAATGCGATCAGTAAGAGAACCAGCATGCGACTAAAAAACAAAGGTGAAAAAAGGGTGCGCCATTGGGCATTGGTTGCTAAAGATGTTGCAATCTTGGAATAAGGTGCGATGACCTCAATCTCGGACGTGAGAGAATGGGCATTTTAAACAAATCCTGATTGCAAAAGTACCTCCTTTATTGTGAAAAGGAAATTCTTTAACTTTATAACTACCTCATTCTGAAACAAGGAGGCTCGAAACTATAGTGCAGAAAA
>JABUQX010143988.1:2500-10000 GCA_015478945.1 Trachelipus rathkii
CGGAGACCCCCGCTCTTTGGTATTTGGGTGTCGCGGGGTTTCCCCCCCCCCACCGGGGTATGGAAAACGTCCCCCTATGTTCCCCGTCGGCCGAGCCCCCTAGTGTGCCGTAAAGCAAAATTTAATAGAAAATCTATTTATTTTATCGAGAAACCAATAAAAGGTCTCTAAATAGGCCTTCCAATCTTATACTATAAGTATTAACAATAATTTTTATTATTATTATTATTTTACATTTTCTTATGTGAAATTTTATCAGGATTCCAAAAATGTCATTCTTTTCGCTGTAGCTATTATAGTTTTGAGATATTTTTTTTTTTTTTTTTTTACATTTCAGGTCCGGCATTGGACCAACATTCAGCAATGTATTCCTATTTCCTTTCGCAAAACTAGTTTTAAGATACATATGACAGACAATGTAAACACATTATATATATATATATATATATATATGCTTTACAACATAGATATAAATACTATCGAGACTGATATAGCATATCGATATACTGCGAGCATGAAAGCCAGTAACTTAACAACCCATAGCAGCCTTAATAACCTTAGTATGCTTATATATATATAACAATAATATAACCAACAGCATATGCTATATATAGCACCAACATAATATATATATATATATAATATAACATATATATATATATATATATATAATAATATAATATATATATATACATATCTTTATCTCATTTATATAACAACATAACATATATATATATATATATACAACTTAATAATATATATGTATATATATATATATATAATAATAATATATATATATATGTTTTTTTAAATTAAGTTACGCTAGGTTACATAGATTTAATTAAATAAACAATTACTACTTTCTCTTTCAATATTTTTATAGGTGTGAAGCTCTTTATAGAATATAAAATGGATCTTGTCAATTATGCGTGAGTGAGTTTTATCCATATCGATTGCATGGGTCTGAACACATTTTCATTTGATAAAAGTCAAAATAAAACCTTATTGTAATAAAAGAGCTTCACACCTTTAAAATTATTAAAAAACAAGTCCTATTTATTTATTTAAAAACATATCAACCTAACATAGCTTAACATTAACAAACTAATAATTATTGTAATTTATTTCACTTTCCATTTTTCAATAAACAAATTCACAACTAAACATGCTGTAATTTTTATATAAATGTATAGAAAAAAAATTCAAACTTTTTTCGCTATGCGCGCTGTTGTACATTTTGTTCCATAACGTAAATTACGAAAAAAAATTGACTTCGGCTACGTTAGTCACAGATAGTAGACATGAGCCCATTTTATATATAGAATTATAGAATATAAAATATTAACTTATTTCAGTATTAAACGTTATAAAATAGATTAAGACATTTATTTGTCAAATAATTATAATATTTGTTTTTTAAATTTTCGAGCGCAGTTGGGTACAATTAAATTTTTTCCGTAAATCGAAATTAATAATATAATTATTAAGTGTAGCTAAAAAAGAAAAAAAAGCAATTCCATTTGTTGAGTGAGAGCAATTATCTACTTTTAATTAGCTTAAATCTATTGTCAGATACTTTCAAAAGTAATTTAAAACTTTAAAATTAATTTGTCATTTTCACGGGATCAGCTGACACGAAATTTAACGGCATTTTCTGCTTAATTTTAAAGATTAATATCAAGATTGTCAATTCTCTATAGTACATTAAACCAGAGTTTGGGGATCATGTCCATTATCTGTGTCCCATGAAGCTGAAGTAACTTTTTTCGCCATAGTTACGTTATCGAACAAAATGTATAACGGCGCGCGCGTAGTGACAAGAGTTTGAACTACTTTCCTATATATTTTATATAACTTGTTGTTTTGTTGTTTATTGAAACGATAGAAAGTGAAATAAATTATATAATAATATAAGTTTGGTTAGGTTTAGTAAAGTTATGTTACGTTAAGTAAGTTTATTTTAAGTTACGTTAGGTAGCATAGATTTAAACTTTTTTTATATATATTTTTAAAGGTGTGAAGCTCTTTTATTACAATACAGTTTTATTTTGACTCAATACAGCTTTATTTTTATTTTTCTCAAATGTGTTCGGATTCATGGAATCGATCGCGATAGGGATATGGACACATATAAAACACATGATCCGAGTTTAGAATAAATGTTATCGTGAGCTACTTTTCACTTTTAAAAACTCACAAAAGTTTTATATTAAATATCAGTTATCTCTAAATACCAATTAAAACTCTGTAAAGCAATATTAAGATCAGTCATTAGAACTTATTTCTAGGCAGTCCACATTTTCTTTTCTCTTATGGACTAGCCCATCTTTATTCGACTTCACCTGTTAACTGATACGATATATAATAACCTTATATATATAGAGAGCGATGTGTATATATAAGATATAACACTTAATATATATATATATATATATATATATATATATATATATACCATTTTATTTTTACAAATATCTATAATCTTCCTTCTATATAGACTTAAGTATTGTGACTAATGTAATAGTCAAATTTTTTTCATAATTTACGTTATCGAGCAAAAGGTAAATAAGAGCTAGAGCGAAATAAGTTTGATTTTTTTTTTTACATTTATATAAGTTTATTACAGCGTGTTTAGTTTGTGAATTTGTTTTTACTAAAAATAATGGAAAATAAATAAATGACATACACTAATATAAGTTTGGTTAAGTTAAATTAAGGTTAAGTTGTTACGTTAGGTTCCATGAGAAATAAGCTATCTGGCAATTTGTCATTGTGTTTGATGCCCTTGTTATACTTAATTGTCATTGCTTTATTTGTGATCTTAGCTATTTCTGAACATTATTTTTAAGAATAGTGTGAGGAAAAAAATATTGTTGGTGAGTCGTTATTGTTTTTACTGTTCAATCATACTTTTCCAGAATTCAGTTAGGCAGTAACAACATGTTTTCAATTAATCAATATTTCGGTGCAGATGTAGCGGCATTACATGTAACATGTAATATTAACGTTTTCAGATTTCAAAAATATAATAGCAGTGCATATTAACATAGCTATATATTCTTACAGCGCCAACAATAATAGTAACAATATTAAGAAGTCCATGTATATACAATAGCCAGCAACAACAGCCTTTTTAATAGGTAAACAAAAATTTTATAATTTTCTTAATAATAATGTATGTATGTAACCAACAACCAGCAATATAATAGCAGCCAGCAACCAACCATATATATATCATGCCACCATATCTCTACCTTACCATAATATATATGTAATAATAGCCAACAACTCTATATAATCTTCTGCTTTCCATATCATCTCTTACTATATATATATATATATAATATAATAATAATAATATATATATATATAACTCTTTTATAACTAACAATATATATATATATATATATGCCATAACCAACTATGCACCTTATAATATATATATATATATATATATATGTAATATATAATATATGTATAAACAATATATGTATAATAATAATAATAACAACCAATATATATATATATATATATATATATCATATACCATATAATAATATATATATACTGTAATAATAATAATAACATATATCAGAATTTCAGATGGACGACCATCTCAGACTGCTCAACTCATAATAATAACCTTATAATATCAGCATAACAACAACAATAATAATAACAATATGTATGAAGTAAATAACACATATATGTAATGTATAATAACATAATATATAATATATATATAAATATAATATGTAATATATATATATATATATATATATATATAACATATGTATATATATATATATATGCTTTGTATATCTATATATATATATATATATATAATATATATATAACATAACTCTTTATATCATGTATATATATATATCACTATATATATATATATATATAAACTTTTATAATAGGTTTATATTGCAATTGCTATTAATACAAAAAACATCTGTTTCCAATAAAACCTTTTATTGGCTTTCTATTGTTCACTTTTATAAAGTCCTTTTTGGCTTAAATTACTTGTTTTTTTTCATCCTGTGTATTCGTCCCTAAACAATAGAAGCAATTATATTTGTTTAGAGATGTTGTTTATATATTAAGTAGAGTAAATATATTGTTTATTATTATTATATGAGGATTGTGTTGTATTTCTATGTTGTGGATAATAGAGGTCGTGAGGTTTTCAGATGTTCATTGTTATGGATTTGGATATTTTGTTAAGGTTATTTGTTTTCTTTAGAATGTTTATAAAAAAATAAATTGGCAAATGTCTTGAGGCCGAACTAATTAAGGAAGAAAGGATCATGTGGGTTATCTGGCTCCACCTCCATATACATATAGTATGCTTGAATTCGAACACGTTTCATAAAACTGAAGTAAAAATGCGTAAAGTCAAATTGAAACTGTAGTAATAAACCTTTTAAAACTTTAAAAATATTACCAAAAAAGCTTAAATTTAAGTTAACTAACTAAAATCAACATAACCTATATTTAACGTATATATATATATATATATATAATGTAATTTATTTTTATATTTATAATTTATTTCGCTTTGCATTGTTAAAAAAACACGCATCTGGCAGTAAGAGCGCTTTGTAGACTATTCGATTACGTAGATTTAAAAAAAAAAATGACTTGAGCTTAACTGGAGACAGATAACCCACATGGGCCGGAAGAAAGTATTTACACTATGTTTTATATAAATGGAGATGTCAATAACTTGATTATCATGGTCCCTTGGATATCATAGGTAAAAATGAGCTTTCCAAGATTTTAAATTTTAAATTTTAGATTTATATGTTTAAATTATTTTTTCATTAAAGAAAAAAATATTATAATATGGTAGATTTTTCATTTTTTTAAGGTTTTCTCGATAGATTTATCATTTTTTACTTTGACATGTTAGGTTAATTAGGCTAAGCTAGGTTTAGGTTTTGTTAGGTAAGCAGAATGCTAAAAAAATGCGAAATTTAGCATTATTATTATTATTATTATTATTATTATTATTATTATTATTATTATTATTATTATTATTATTATTATTATTATTATTATTATTAAGAAAATTTTAAGTTTTTTTCTGCTGCTTAGTATTTAATACTTGTTTTGAGCTAAAGTTTGTACACTAATTTCATAAATCGCATTAATTTTTTTATCGCGTTATGTTATATTGCTTAGATATATATATTTAGCAACATAAATATATATATATATATATAACCCACAACATTTATTGTAGCTAACTTATAAACTTGTACATATATATCACGTTGTTAATTTAGACCATATGTTTTGTCTTATAAATATAACAAAAACGTATATATATACTCTACGTTTTATTTGTAAGAGAACCCCGACGCCAAGCTGTCATATATATCTTAAAAACTGGTAATGATGAAAGTAAAGCGGAATACATTGGTGGAATGCTGGTCCAAGTCTAATTTTGGAAAATGCGCAAAAAAAAAAAAAAAATTCACTGCTCCGAGATGTTAACGTAATGACTCATCAGTTAAAATTTTTGAATCCTAGTAAATTTACGCGAGGAGAAAATGCTTTATACAGCACACTAGGGGCTCAGGCCAACAGGGAACAGGGGATGTTTCCATACCGTAGGGAGCCGGAGGGCATTTACCCAAATACCAAGAGCAGGGGGTTCGAGGAGACCCTCCGGAGGAAGGAATATCACCATGATTCCCCGGAAGGCAAAGGAACCCCGACTCCTACCATCAGGGCGTACTCTCCCTAGTTTTATTTAGTCACACTAGCAAAAAAGACAATTTCAAACAGATCAATTGGTTTAACGAGAAACCAGCCAGAGTCTCTAAATGGCCTTTTTTACCATCTAAACTAGGCGTTTTTAATCATATTACTATAATTATTAACAATAATTTTTTTTTTTTTTATTTTTATTTTTTTATTTCCTGTGTGAAATTTTACAAAGAGTTCAAAAATGTGTTCCTTTATGTAATACAGTTGCCTTGTTTTTATTTTTTTTTTTTTTTTTTTTTAATTTTTCGTGCGGCATTCCACCAATGCCGTTCCGCGGCGTGCTCAGTTTTTAAGACCATATATGATTATACGCTGACCGCGCGCTGTTTCTTTCCAGCATGTGTAGCAGTAGCCAGCCAGCCAGCAGCCAGCGATATGCGCGCCTGCTGCTGTATATGCTGCTCAATAACGCTCTTCAACCCAACAACAACTTAATATGCGTAGCATAACCGCCGCTCAGCGCTGCTGTATGCTATGTATGCTTACACTACCTTTTTATCGTGATCATCGGTGTAGATTTGAAAATGGTTAAGTTTTACTGGGCCTAAAGTTTTTACCTGGTCAACATTGAGGATACCCCAAATAACCCTGATTCCTGTGTCTCTGGGATAGTCACGCTAAGGACAAACGTTGGACCCTAAAGAACTAAACATAAAGAACATCCGTTTATGTTGGGGGAAAAAAGGTCATAAATCAGTCTTTTGTAGATGAAGAAAAGATTTGTACTGGTAGACAGGTCAAATGGTCGACAAGCCATAAAAAAAAATTCCCGTACAACCCGCCTCAGGCGGTAGGATAGGTTAGGTTAAGTTAGGATAAGTTTTGTTGGTTAGAGGAAACTCTAAATAAGCTGTGATTTTTTTTTTTTTTTTTTTTTTTATACAAATGTTGACACTTTTTCCTGTCGACTATATGGGTATAGGTTCAAAAAGATCACCTTCCTCTTCTCCACATCAAATTGGATGTTGTGAAGAAGTAATCGAAATCTCTATAGATGTACAAGGTTATTGTTTAAATACATTTGTGAAAAATGTCCACATCTACGTTATAAATACCACATCAAAGTTATAAATAAAATAAAAGCTGGAGCTTCTGAAGGAGCCACAAGTTAGAACTCCGATGTAAGATCCATATTTTACTAGCTCTATGAATGATATTTAAAAAGATGCATGGAATTCTTTTGTGGCAGTTCAAAATTTCCTGAGATAATAAAAGGGACAAAATTACATAGTTCTTGCTGAAACGTTGCCACCAATTTCCAGCAAATACCATTATATATATATATATAACAATAACAATATATATATATATATATATACTTAACATAACATATATATATATATATATATATATATATATATATATATATATATATATATATATATACTATATATATGCTGCGCTCCAGCAACCTTAGCCTTAGCCCTTAGCAGCCTTATATATGTATATATATATTATATATATATATATATATATATGCCAGCAACAACAACCTTAACTCTTTCATATGCTAACAACAACAACTGCTCAACTATGCTGCTGCTGCTACTGCTGCTCTTTCTTATATGCTGCTATACCTTCTTCTTATTATATTATATATATATATATAATAATAACATCAGTTTGTACAACCAATCATTTTTCCGCTGTTCCCCTGAAGAAAAAAAAACTTTATTTTTGCATTATTTTCAATGTTTTTTTTTCTGTGAATAGCGG
>JABUQX010143988.1:20000-22495 GCA_015478945.1 Trachelipus rathkii
GAAGGAACTTCTTCGGAAAAGACTTGAAGAGGTGTTAGAAGAAAAGAATTTGTATCTTGTAGAGTTTTCTTCCTACAATCGATTATCATGTTGTAATGGTGTAGAAATCCATACCCAAGATAGGCATTGCGATATCAGCTACTATGAAAGTTCTATGAAATTCTCGACGAAGCTTCTTGGTCGTTACATGCGTCACTATTTCACCATGACACTTGAAAGGCGAGCTATTGGCTGCGGAACAATTGATATTAAGGATATGTTGGCTAGCATCGAAGTTAAGGCTAATATAATTAAGAGACAAGACCTAATAACGTAGCCATTAGGAATATTACAATTTTTAGATAAAAAAATGATTAGATTATTTGTTGAAAGAGATTGGCGATGATGACTATTATTGATTATTTTTTTAATTTAGCACAGTAGAATTAAATCATTCCTATTATAAATATTAAATTATTTCAATAGATTAATAAAACATTAACTATAACTATAACAAATAAAAATCATCAAAAGAATAATATTAATAAAATAATCTCAGATTTACATAAACAATATTTGCTTGTTATTATTTCGAAGCACAAAACTGATAAAGATTTTACTTTAAAATAACAAGAAAAATGAAATTTATTTTATTAATACTTTATATTTAAAATTTATTATTCAGCATTTAAAATTAAAGATTACTTTTGCATATATAATGTTATAAATATTATATTTTATATAATATAAATATTATAATGGAGAGTCAAGTTTTTAATGTAAATTATAAATAGAATATGAACTACATTCGTAAAATTGTTTTAAGAGGATTAATATTTAAAGAAATATATTAAAATAATAATAGCAACAGCAGCAACCAACAACAACAGCAACCAACAACAACAATAACAGCAGCAACAACAAAAACAACCACCAACAACAACAGCCACCAACAACAACAGCCACCAACAACAACAGCCACCACCAACAACAGCCACCACCACCACCACCACCACCCACCACCACCACCACCACCACCACCACCAACAACAACAACAACAACAACACCAACAACAATAACAACACCAACAACAACACCAACACCAACACCAACACCAACACCAACACCAACACCAACACCAACACCAACACCAACACCAACACCACCAACAACAACAACAACAACAACCAACAACAAGCAACAACAACACCAACACCAACACCAGCCAGCACCAGCACCAACGCCAGCGCCAACACCAACGCAACACCAGCACCAGCGCCCGCGCCCGACTAGCTGCGCCGCAGCAGCTTAGCAAGCAACAAGCAACAGCAAACGACAACGAAAGCAACAGCACCAGCGAAGCGACAACGCGCCAACACATACCAGCACCAACACCCTGCACCACGATATCCATCCCTAACTCGAGATCAACACCAACACCAACACCAACTACCACCACCACCACCACCACCACCACCAACAACAACAACAACAACAACAACAACAACAACAACAACAACAACAACAACAACTCTGAAAACGAGACTGCATGAGACTCTCTTCTGATCAGTTCCATTCCAAATTGACAGCAATGAGAGTCTCTCAACGGTTGGATTATTAATAACAGCATGAAACGACACACACACACACACACACACACACACACACACATATATATATATATATATATATATATAAACGTATGTATATATATATATATATATATATTTTTATAATAACCTTATATATATATATGTCGCTCTCCATACATATAATAACATATATATATATATATATATATATAATGTGTGTGTGTGTGCGTGTATGTGTGTGTGTTTAAGATTGTGCTTGTGTCATAGATATTGGAAGCATTATAATGAATTGAAGAAAGCAATTAGAAGAATTATTTGAAAAAAAAACTAAAATCTTTAGTAACTAACGAAAGCTTAAGAAATTCGGCTTTAAGAAGGCAAGAATATAGGTGGCGTACTGAGTAAGTTTCTGGCCTGATATATGAATCCTGTTGGATCAAATTAAAATTTAAGCGAAATATGGAATTTATGTATTAAATTTTTTTATATATATAAAATAAAAACAATTATTCTCCTATTAATTAAATTAAATGGAGAAACTGCTAAATTTTAGATCAAGTTCTTTTTCAATTTAAAAATAAATTGATGATTGAGGTAAATAATTGGAGCAACAAGTTTTTTCATGTTTTTATACATGCACAATGTTTGTTAATTATCATTTTTAGTTGTATACTATAACAACATGGAGGAGTTTACGTTTGAACTGAATGAACTCCACTTTCCTCTTCCAAATATTTCACTATTTGAGTTCTTAAAGATTCTTAGCCATTTTCTTTTTTTAAATACTCTATGCCTCAACAGTCATCTTCACTTCTTAATCGTGTGATACTAGAATAGGTGTAACTAGCTGGAGGGGCAGTGAAGCAAGGCCCCCCAAGATTGCCAACTGGTCCCCTTTAGAAATTTATTTAATAAAAATGTAT
>JABUQX010143989.1:5000-10000 GCA_015478945.1 Trachelipus rathkii
CACCATATATATATATATATATATATATATATATATATATATATATATATATATATTATTTATCTTTATTTATATGTATTATACAAGATACACATATATTTACTTTCTTCGAAGGCTCACTGATAAGCCGCCGACTTAAATTTCTACTCGATTCCCTTTTTAATATTATCGATTGGGCAGCACTGTTATTTCTTTGAGTAAAAAAAAATAGTTCCTTTTCCTATATGGCTAGGCATGTTCCGTATTTGCCGACCGACTCAATTAGCAGTCATTTTTTTTAAAGAATCCCAATTTAAATTACATTAGCAAGAAATAATAATAATATTATTAATAATATAATAATAATAATTAACTAATTAATTAATTTTATGCTAACTTGATCATCTCTTATACCGACTTATTTAATTCATAATTTCCTATAGAATCATTGACTCATTCTTCCGACCAGAGTCGCCATACTCGCTTGAGTCAGACTCCTTCTAGGCTAGTAGCTAATTTGCCTCGGCAGACCAGTAGTTTTATTTTCATGTTATTAGTGAGAATGTTTCTGTGTGGAGTTGGAGTTAGTAATGATAAGCTTTTCATATTATTTATTAAATATTAATTTATTTCTGATTTTGTGCGCTTTTAATAAGACCCTAGCGCACTCAAGACTTGTCCCTTCACATATATATATATATATATATATATATATATATATATATATATATATATATATATATATATATATATATATATATATATATATATATATATATATATATATATATATATATATAAATATATACACATATGTATACATCCATATACACTATGTATATATAATTACCTCCTCCAAATACACCATATATATATATATATATATATATATTTTTTAAGAATTTTTTAAGGCAAAAGGCAAAATAAAAATATCGGTAATTCGATAATGAAAAAGTTTTGATAAATCGATATATCGCGGAAAAAATACCATCGAAATATTCGATATTTCGAAAATTAAAATATCGGTATCTCGATACTTTGAGCATCCCCACAATAGAGTATCAATTAGAAAAGGGCTTAATAATATATTTTTTTTTTTTTCAATTCAAAAACAATTTATTCTAAAAAATATAAATATACAATTTAGTTATAATAAAAAAGATGACATAAATTTTTATATTATATTGTCAAATATTTTACAATGTGTATACATCAATCCATTATAATAACCAAAATTAACCCTAGTATGTGAAATGATACTAATAATAATAATAATAATAATAATAATAATAATAATAATAATAATAATAATAATAATAATAATAATAATAATAATAATAATAATAATAATAATAATAATAAAATAATAAGTGATAATAATAATAACAATAATAATAATAATAATAATAATAATAATAATAATAATAATAATAATAATAATAATAATAATAATAATAATAATAATAATAATAATAATAATAATAATAATAATAATAATAATAATAATAATAATAATAATAATAATAACATTAATAGTAATTATAATAATAATAATAATAATAATGATAATCTTAAAATTAATAATAATATATATATAAACCAGCAATAATAATAATAATAATAATAATAATAATAATAATAATAATAATAATAATAATAATAATAATAATAATAATAATAATAATAATAATAATAATAATAATAATAATAATAATAGCTAGATTTTACGTAGGTTTAATCCCTGGGTTAGTTATTTATTAATATTTATTTAGATAGTATGTTTTTAATTTTTTTGTAAAAGATTTGGTAGAGTTTTCGGTTTTGATATCTTGTGGCATTGAGTTGAAAAGTTTAGCTGCTTTATAGCTGACGCTTTGAGTGGCTTTTTTTAGTCTACAGAAGGGAGGGTTTATGTAAGTATTATTTCTTAGGTTTATTTGATTTGCTACGCGCCTTGCTTGGTTTGAATGAAAATTAGCTAGCAAGAAGTCACATGCATTGTTATGGATAATTTTATGCATCTCTTTCAGGAGTGATATATTTAGCAAGTCTTTAAACTGCAATATCTTTAAGTTTTTGAATAATGGTTGTGTATGGCTGTAAAAGTCTCTTGTATTGCTAATGAGGCGAATAAATCGCTTTTGGGTTACAATTACAGGAAGGATTACTGAGTTACTTGTGGTACCGTAGATAGGAAGACAGTAAAGTAAGTGAGGGTGTATTAGTGAATAGTATAATTTCCTAAGAATGTAAAGAGGTACAAAATTTCTTAATTTTATTAACATATACATGTATCTCGACAGTCTGCTAACTAGGTTGTTAATATGTTCTTTAAATGTCAGTTTATCATCGATTGTTAATCCAAGTATTTTAGCATTTGCAGCCCTATTCAGTTCTATATTATTAATTTTAATTTTTAGATCGTTAATTGGTTTGTTGCTAAAAATTATGTAAGATGTTTTATTTAAATTTAAAGATAGCTTATTAGCATCTATCCATTTCATTATTTTTGTTAATGTGTCTGTTGCTCTACGGGATAGAGATTCGGCATCTTTGTCATTTATTAAAATGGAGGTATCGTCAGCAAAAGAGACTGAAAAGGCGTCATGAGACTTAATCAGATCATTTGTATATAGAGTAAATAAAAACGGTCCAAGAATTGAGCCCTGGGGTACGCCGATTGATGTTTGAAGTGTGGCTGAATTAGTTTCATTTAGTTTTACATATTGAGATCTCTCCTTTAAGTAGCTTTTAAACCATTGTAGGTTTGTCCCTTCAAAGCCCATTTTGTTCATTTTACTTAGTAGTATGTCATGATCAATCATGTCAAAAGCTTTTGTGAAATCTAATAATAATAGCAGGGAGGAGTCCTTATTTTCTATATTTCTGTACAGTTTTTCGGTTAAGCAAATGAGGGCATCAGCAGTTAAACGTCCTTTTCTAAATCCAAATTGTGAATCGTTAAGAATATTGTTTGATATAAAATATTCTGTTAACTGATTGAAAACTAATTTCTCAAATATTTTACTAATCGTGTTTGTGATAGCTATTGGTCTGTAATTTTTTGCTAGGCAAAGGTCTCCTTTTTTAGGTATAGGGATCACTTTTGCTGTCTTGAATATATTTGGGAAAATTCCTGTTAAAAATGATTCATTGAACAAGTGTTTTAAAGGGGTGGCTATTATGTCGGCTGAGAGTTTGAGGATGTGATTGGGGATAGAATGAACATCACATTTTTTGTTTTTTAATCCGGCGATTACCTTTTTTACCTCCGGAACGGTGATGGGAATAAAGGAAAAATGAGACTCGTAGTCTGGGAGAAAAGTTTCATATGATGTTTGACAAGGGGGTTTGTCTCTCAAGATTTGCTTACCGACGTTTACGAAGTATTCGTTTAGTCCGTCTGCGATCTTATTTTGGTTGGTTGTTAACTGATTGTTTAAATTCAGTTCTTTTATACATTGAGAGTTTTTTTGTTATTGTTGATTAATTTATTGATTAAACCCCAAGTGGCCTTCGAGTCTTTGTTGCAATCCTGGAATTTGTTAGAGTAGTGTTTTCTCTTTGCTTTCTTAAGAACTGCCTTTAATTGTTTATCATATGTGTTATATACTTGGTATGGTATAATTTTGTTTTTAAAGTTTCGGTAGAGTTTATGTTTTTGGTTGATAGAGTTTAGCAAAGCTGGTGTTAGCCATGGGTTTTGAATTCTTTTAGCACCAAGTTTTTTCGTTTTAATAGGGAATGATTCGTCGTAGCATTTATTTAATATATTTACGAACGAGTTGAATTTTTCTTCGATGCCTATGTTCTCACTGTATGTGAATGAAAAGTCAATTTCATTCATTTTGTTTATGTATTTCAGCCTTTGATATTCACCATCTAGTCTGTATTTTATGGTGGTGAAATTTTGAGTTTTATTGATAGCAATTTTTGCAAGACATGGAAAGTGATCGGACATATCACTTTTTATTACGAAGGTTTTAACGTTCCAGTTTAGGTTCCCCCAGATATGATCTATTAAGGACGGACGTCTATTTTCGACGTTGTTTGGACGTGTAGGTAGTGTTATGTAATTGACGAAACCATTTGATAACATTAAGTTTGAGAGAGAGTTAGCCCGATTTGCAATGTTCTCGTTGGATAGATCAATGTTGAAATCACCCGCAATTATTACTTTAGAGTTAAGAAAATGTGTTTTGATAATTTCTTTGAGAGCATTTATGAACTCTGTTTTAGATGAATTTGGGGGTCGATAGACTCCCATTACAATTAGTTGATTCGATTTCATTTTAATGCGAGTTGCTAGTGCCTCTATGTGTGGGTTGACGAGTGAAATTATGACTTCATGAGATGTACAGAAGCCATTTTTTAAGTAAAGTGAAACTCCCCCACCCCGTTTGTTAGTTCGAAATGCATGTGTTTCAGTATATCCTGGGATCGGGTATAATAATAATAATAATAATAATAATAATAATAATAATAATAATAATAATAATAATAATAATAATAATAATAATAATAATAATAATAATAATAATAATAATAATAATAATAATAATAATAATAATAATAATAATAATAATAATTAATAATAATAATAATAAAAATAATAATAATAATAATAATAATAATAATAATAATAATAATAACAATAATAATAATAATAATAATAATAATAATAATAATAATAATAATAATAATAATAATAATAATAATAATAATAATAATAATAATAATAATAATAATAATAATAATAATAATAATAATAATAATAATAATAATAATAATAATAATAATAATAATAATAATAATAATAATAATTTCCCGAAAATATTTACTGAAGTTCCCCATTAAAATCTGAAGATTTCTCAAAAAATGAAAATAATTTAAACAATTTATTTTTTATAACCAAATTTATAAAAATTTTATAAACTTTAAATTCAAAAAATGACCTTCACGTAATCCGAAAATTTTTATCTATTTTAATTTTAGAAGAACGATGATAAGACATTTTTAAC
>JABUQX010143989.1:15000-17500 GCA_015478945.1 Trachelipus rathkii
GTTTTGTGTCGTAATCAGATTTAATTGCAAGAGACCCTGGTAACCAAAACGATTTGGAGTTTGTGATATTCGAAGATTCGTGGTTTACTAATTCTTTTAGAACCGAGAATGACCTTTCCTCAAAGCTGAAGAGCTCAAATTTTTAAAGTGATGTACAAATTAGGGTGTAATAAATCTGTATAAGAGATTTTATAATCATTGTTTTCAAGACCCAAATAAAACTTTTAAAAGCTACAAATTCCGGTACAAGAGCTATTTCTTCAATACTCGAACTGTATTCAGTACTTGAAGAACTTATGATGACGCTTCTTGAATTTCATTAGAGCTAAGATTTGTAAGGTAAAATGAGAGGCAAATTGCTGGCAATATGTAATATTCTCATTTGCATTCGCGAATATTTAAAATATATGTTCGCATTCATTTATAACTTCAATAAATAATTCTAAAAAGCTTTTGGGGATATGGAGAGCCCAAAGTATTATAATAATATATAATTTTTAAAACAAAATGACGGTTATTTTTCTAATAGAACTACATTATGTTTGACTCACCACTTAATTTACATTCAAATTATATTTCAAATAACATTTATTAGTTTATTATAGAACTTAAAATCCATACTAAAAAAGTAATGTCATTAAAAAAACGAGAAAAAAATTATAAAAGCTTCAAAAATTATAAAAGCTTCAAAAGTTTGCATGAATTAAAAAAAAAAAAATCATAAGATTTTTCGTCTCAAAATTCATAAAACTGATCACAAATTTGTTTCGAACCTGATTTTTAACTTTTTTGTGTAAAAATTTTTAATATTTTAGATGTTGAAGTTCTGGTATTAAATTTTGTTTATTAAAATAGTTTTACGGAAACTCTTCCATTATTACCGGTATCGTTAATCTTTAACTTTATTTATTTTTATTTAGTTATTTTCAAATTTTAAATCTTCAAAGCTTTTAGATATAATTTAAAAATCTGATGCCCAATTTGTAATGATATCAAATAAACTCTCTTTCCCGATGAAAGTAATAAATCTGATATGTATTTACCTCTTCGAGTAAAAAAGTCCTGTTTATATTCACTAATCAAATCCTTTTCCACAAAGCACTGAATAAAGAAATCAGCTCTCCAAAGTTTATCTGTTATTAGGGCGTTTTCACAAATATCATCTCCTTGGCTACTGACAATTTTCTGCTTCGCATCTGCTGTGACATCTGATGCAATCAGTTCCACGAATATTACATCAGCATTCGTAAAAATTTTAAGACAAAATAATCTTGATAATAGAAATAAAAGCACTGAATTATATTTCACTTGATAATAGTGCACGTATTTCACTCCTTCCTTTGTAAAAGTAGAGTATTGTTGTGTAGTATAAGATGGACGAATGTTTTCCGACTCCATAGAACTGACATACTTCCTATAGTCAGAAGGAGCAAGACTCCAAACCTCTTTCAAAATGAATCTGTAATTATAAGTATTAGAAATTTCATCATCTTCAATCAAGTCAACTATGGAGTGAAGCAACTCATAAAATTCAATATGGGTTATTTTCTCCCAAACCATTTTTAGCGTTTTTATAAAAATATCTTGATATGACCAAAATAAAAGTAATTTAAGGATTGGCAATTTGTAAACATGTTGGGGAGAAATTTCTTTAATACTTCTTCATTCACATTATATATCAAAAATTTGAGAATTTCCATGAATGTTCTGTTACCAAAGTAAAATTTGTAGGACCATTTTGCATTAAGCAATAATAAACCTATTGTCTGTTTTGAAACAGTTTCTTTCCCACATGAACTTAACCTCATCCAAGTATTTTTAAAGGCTACTTCTTTCTTGGCAACTAAAGCAGTGCTACACACATGAATAAGATAATTATCGCAACTTTCATTAAATAGAGCCAAATCAAGAATTCTGTCATACATATATTTTCTATAGTAGGGATCACAACAAAAGTTGAATTTTTCGCGTAATTTTCCTTGACGTGTGTAGTTTTTCTCGTCTTCAGTCATCTCTCTCCACAATACACGAATATCATCAATTAGACAATAGTCAACAGCAATGCCAATACGTTGGAGAACATCTAAACTTTTATCTTGAACTAGTTCTCTGGCGATTAGGACCTTATCTAGTGTTCCATTATGGGTAAAATAAGAACTTTTGAGAATGTTAATGCAATATGAAGGTGACAAACCAAACAATTTACATTGATTTGCAATCCACTTTATCATTTCAATGGCAATAAAATGTATTACATGTTTTGGCATATCACGTCTTATTGGAAAAGGTAAACTCTTTATTTTATCTAAAAACTGATTCTCTAAAATTTCCTTTAACTTCAAGACATCTTCTTGGAATTCTACATCATCGCAACTTCTTAAATTTAAATTTAGCTCTAAAAGTTTCTCTTTCACTTGTGGTCCGCAGCAAAATTCAGTAATAAACTTAAAACCGCAGATTTCTTCCAATTTATTAACCATCTTCAGTACAATAATATAAA
>JABUQX010143989.1:22500-23905 GCA_015478945.1 Trachelipus rathkii
GTAAGATTGAAATATATATATATATATATATATATATATATATATATATATATATATATATATATATATATATATATATATATATATATATAGCATATATATATATGTATATATATATATATATATATATTTATTTATATATATATATATAAATATATATATATATATATATTATATATAAAGATATAAAAATAAATATATATATATATATATATATATATATATATATATATATATATATATATATATATATATATATATATATATATATATATATATATATATTTCGTTGCGACTTAATATGGAATAAATATACGCATCCCTCGCAAAGTAATAAATACTGCTGAAGCCTACCTTTTATCATAAAATTTGATAATCTTAATATTATCTAAGATTCTTAAAGGAAATTTGGTTTTTTAAAAATTAAATTTTTATGATAAAATGTAGGCACAGCAAAAACCCACTTGCATTGCGTGAAGATGGTAACAAAAAAGGTAACAAAGGTCATCATTTATTTTTGAAAAGTTACAAAATAATTTGAGCGCTTTGTTGTTCTAATTGCTGGAGAAGAAGTGATTTCACTACTACAGCAGAAGTGATCTCACTGCTGCAGTAGAAGTGATCTCACTGCTGCAGCAGAAGTGATCTCACTGCTGCAACAGAAGTGATCTCACTGCTGCAGCAGAAGTGATCTAACTGCTGCAGCAGAAGTGATCTCACTGCTGCAGCAGAAGTGATCTCACTGCTGCAGCAGAAGTGATCTCACTGCTGCAGCAGAAGTGATCTCACTGCTGCAGCAGAAGTGATCTCACTGCTGCAGCATAAGTGATCTCACTGCTGTAGCAGAAGTGATCTCACTGCTGCAGCAGAAGTGATCTCACTGCTGCAGCAGAAGTGATCTCACTGCTGCAAGCACTAAGAACAGTGCAGTAGAACAATTATATATGTTATGTTTTAATCAGTGATTGATTGTCACAAAATTACCAAAGGAAAGAAGTACTTATAGAAAGAAGTGAAATGTATATGATATTTAACTCATTATATGCTAAAATATTTTCACCATACCCACTTTCCTGATCCACTTTGCAAATCTAAGTTTCAATGCCAGATGTTTCTTTAAAATGAAAAATATATATAGGTGGTATAGCCTTTATGGTGATGAAGCAATATTTTTTCCAGCACTCATATTTGTTCGTACCACTAAAAATAATTTAAATGCTATTTCCCTAATATAGTGCAAAATACTCCTAAATAAATACAAAACCAAATCCGATTCCTATAACAATGGAACAGGTCCTTATATATATATATATATATATATATATATGAAGCGGCGCACGAAAAACGCGGCGGTTTCACGATAAATGCGAAAACGGCAACACCCATCTAAATGAACGAAGTACCG
>JABUQX010143990.1:0-5000 GCA_015478945.1 Trachelipus rathkii
ACCACACTTCATCTCTCTCTCTCTCTCTCTCTCTCTCTCTCTCTCTCTCTACCCTCTCTCTCTCTCTCTCTCTCTCTCTCTCTCTCTCTCTCTCTCTCTCTCTCTCTCTCTCTCTCTCTCTCTCTCTCTCTCTCTCTCTCTCTCTCTCTCTCTCTCTCTCTCTCTCTCTCTCTCTCTCTCTCTCTCTCTCTCTCTCTCTCTCTCTCTCTCTCTCTCTCTCTCTCTCTCTCTCTCTCTCTCTCTCTCTCTCTCTCTCTCTCTCTCTCTCTCTCTCTCTCTCTCTCTCTCTCTCTCTCTCTCTCTCTCTCTCTCTCTCTCTCTCTCTCTCTCTCTCTCGGGATTTGTTCTTAATCCCGTGATAAGATTAAAAAAAAAACTACAAACCTTCTGCCAATTTTTATTCCTCCCATGGCTTCTCTCTCTCTCTCTCTCTCTCTCTCTCTCTCTCTCTCTCTCTCTCTCTCTCTCTCTCTCTCTCTCTCTCTCGGGATTTGTTTTTAATCCAGTGATAAAAGATTGTTCAGTAAACCTTTTAAATATTAAAAAAAGCTAAAAAACTCTTCTGCCAATTTTTATTCCTCCATAAAACTCAAGAATAAGTAAACCCAGTTTTCTTCACACAAGACAAACACAAACTTTTTGTGACATGCAAACACCACATGCCAATTAAGTACATAAACAAACTGACTAATATACATTTGAATAATAGCAGGGGATGGGGAACTTGATAGTTTTAATGTCCCTCTCTTCCCAAACTTTATTTCGTATGGAAGGTGAAATCCTGATGCAACAGATGTGAGATTTCCAACATTTTGTAAAGGCGGATGTCTGTTTGTAGATGTGATTCAAGATCTTTTATGGGACTAGTTGTGGTGATCATCTTTATCAGATTATTTAGCAAAAATAAAGCATTCAAAGGTTGTCTCACGCGCGTGTAATACACTGTAACATTTTTAGGTTTTTATCATATTATTATTATTATTATTATTATTATTATTATTATTATTATTATTATTATTATTATTATTATTATTATTATTATTATTATTATTATTATTTATGTGTGTGTGTGTGCATGTGCATGTGTTGATTATTATTATTATTCATTTATATGTTTACAAAACACCTTCAAACTCCACTAAATTAAAAAAAAATTCAAAATATGACAATTATGTGGTTTCATTCATGAAATTATCAGAACTTCAGACAACAATGAACCAACTCAGGAGCTCTGGAACCACTGCTAAAGGGTTCGAATGTCCGCCACATCTGTGCATCACCTCGCAGCCAAAGAAAATATCAGCATCATAAGCTCTCACAGGGGGTCAGCTTTGAGTTACAATAAAGCATTCTTTTAGAGACCTTTAATTTTTAAATTTACTTGGAAAAAAAACTTGAAAGTGTAACATTCAGATTCTTAAAAATTAAAGGTTAGTATAATAAACGATCTGCATCGTTTATTGTTAGCAAATACAAAATAATTTTTATAAGTAAGGAAATTTTTTACTAGAGTTAAAAATAAATAAGTATTGAAAATTTCATTGAATTTAGAGAAATTTTAAATAAATAAAGGACATTTATAAAACTCAAACTTTCTTCAGATACGCCACCCAAAAAACAAATCATCAAAAAGTACAATTAGCAAGGCACCCTACTGCTCTATTCTAATCCCTTCAACACCTCCACTATCTCTAACTCTTTCATCACCACATCCGTTTAAACCTCGATAGGCACGGAGACATAACATCTCTCGTTGTTGTTAATATTAAACATACTTTCCGTTCACTTATTCTTGCTCAAACTTCACTACGAACATATATACTTCGGATTATATTCAGAAGCCTTCCGCACTCACCTCTACATTGAATTTCCACGTCTTCTATACAATCTGTCTTAAACTAAAAATCAGATCTGTTGTTCCACTATTCTTCCCTCCTCCTCTTCCTACACCTCTTGCATCTGCATATCATCCCCCTCCCCAGCACTCTGTCCTCCCGTTCAACAAAGATTCAAAATAACCACCCATCTTTCATTTATTTCCTCCGCCATCACCATCACCTCTCCCTCCGCATTTTTTATGTCATTTAACTTCTTTTTATCCTTTCTGTATGATCTTGCTAGACCATACAACAAAGATTTATTTCCTCTTTGATTTTCCTCTAACCTCTCCGCAAATCTATCTACAGCTCTCTCTCTCTCTCCCCCTCTCTCTCTCTCTCTCTCTCTCTCTCTCTCTCTCTCTCTCTCTCTCTCTCTCTCTCTCTCTCTCTCTCTCTCTCTCTCTCTCTCTCTCTCTCTCTCCGCTCTTCTCTTATTGCTTTGCTTTACTTCTTGCGATAGAATACTCCTCTCTCGTTATCGTTGCCATTCTCCTTAGCTATGTTCTCATCATTTTTGTTTTTTGTTTTATCTCTTCCTTTCACCTCCTTCATCAAAACCCCTGGTGTATCTTGCCTTCTATCTTCTCCTCTAGCGCCTCCACCACAGACACTTCCTTCAGGGCCATCTAAGCCTTTCACCACTCCTCTCTGTCTCCGCATCACTTTTCCATCTCTCTCTTTTTATCCTTTTTTGTTTTCGTCTCTTAGAATCTTTATCGCTATATAATATCTTCTTATACAGGAGGTTTCTGGAGTTTTACTTTAACCTTCACCTCTGTCGTCCGACGATCTTAGAATCTTTATCGCTCAGGAATTACCATCACGTTACTCACTATCCTCTTATTTGATGAAATGAAAGTCTATTACAGATCTCTGGTCAAATCCTCCAGTATAGTTTCATTTTTTATTTTAAATATATATAACACATATATATATGAAAACATACATATCTATATATATATATATATATATATATATATATATATATATATATATATATACTTTATATATATACCACATATATATATATATATATATATGTATATACCCGTGTTTACTTCTTTCTTTCTTTCTTTGCCATCTACATTTTAAGATTGGGGTAAGGTGCGCTAAGCATCGAAAAGAAAAGCAGTAGGAGAAAATGACAAATGTCGAAAAAGCCCATTCCACCCCTCTGTACTGATGGCTAATTAAGTGAGAACTCGTCACAGACAGAAAATCACCTACGAGCTTCATGGGGACCACGACGGACCCTCACTATGGAAAATCGTCAATGTAAGGGTTCATTCCCTTGGCAGGTGAATGTACAACCATGCCTCCGCCTAAAACCCTGCCATTCTCTCCCTATCGGCGCGCGCTTTGCATTCTCGCTCTGCCGAAGCTCACGCGTTTCTCTCCTTCAGGTGTTTGAACCACCGACTCAATCACGCCTTCAGATTGCCAACCGATCGGTTCCAACACACTCGCCACTACATCCGCCCAGCAACCGACTGTCATTCGGCGCTCCACGTGACCTAAATACATCTCAACATATTGCTACGGGCATTCTCTCATTTACCCATTTTTTCACACCTTACAACTCTCTAAATACGTTCATTCCCTCATTTTATCAATTCTTCTCACACCTAGCATGCACCTAAGATTGTCCATCTGAACATTGAACTTTAGATCTATACTTCTTATTCCAGAACATAGTCTCACTACTCTATACAATAACCACAGGTAACAATATACCCTCATGTAAGACCTATGCCTCAAGACTTAGTCCTTTACGTTCTGCGTTTAATTACCAGCCACTAACCATGTTCAAACTTCTACCCTCACCATCATCCGTTTCCCTTCTCATCCAACACATATCCTAAATATTTAAACTCAGACACTTGTTTCAGCTGCTCTGCATCTAACATAACTGCACTTTGTGAGAATGTCCCTCACTGCAACCGCTGAAGCCTTACTCTTATATCTGCGTTTACTTTCAAACCCTGCTTTTACACCCTGCCGTCTCTCTTACCCGTCTCTCGAAGCTCTCTTTCAGTTTGCCACACCGTCAGATCATCCGCATATAACAGGTGGGCACCCTCCACCCCTCCTCCATTTATATCATTTCCTTTACCATTTTCCTGCCATCCCCACCTCGAATTCTTTCACTTAACCCCATCCATATACAAATTGAATAACCAGGAGACATAACACATCCCTGCTCACTCCGCTATTAATTCTAAACCAATCACCATTGACACCATTGTTCTTACACATACTTCACTATCAAGTGTGTACTTTAGTTCCATTCAAAGCCACAACTATTTCATATATCACCAGCACCTGCCATAAAGCTTCCTATTATTTATATCGCCGCCTGTTGCAAATCCATCCTTCGTACAATTTTATTCTTCATTCTCCCCTCATTTTTCTCAATCATTTGTGTTTCAATGTAAGATTTGATCCACACATCTACCACTTCTAAAACCACCTTGTTCTTCACCAATCACTCCTTCAGTCACTCGACGCACTCTTTCGACCAAAAATACCAGCATATACCTTCCCAACACTCAATAAACTTATTTCCCTATAATTTCTACAGTTTCCCTTTATCTCCCTTACCTTATATAAGGGTACTAGCCCACCGCGCTCCTCCAATCGCCGGAACTATACCCTCAAAAAGCAACTTTATTACGGCTGCTCGATATAAATCTGTCTCACGCCTCGTTCCAGCGATATTTCACCAGTAATTTCATCTGTACCTGCAGTTTACCATTCTTCAGCTTTCTCACTCTACCCATTATTATTACCTCCTCCTCACTAATAACCTCATCCCCAAAATACCTATTCCTTCTTGCACCATCAAACCACCACATTCACTTCTGCTCTTCAGTACTGTTAATGACCGTGCAGATTTTCGGGTGTTCTTTCCACTCCTGCATCCATTTTCATCAGTTACAAAAATCACCATCCCTATTCATTATTCAATAAGCAGATTCCTTTATTCTCATTCTTAACCTTTCCTTTGCCTTCCTTCAAGCTTCTATTCCTTATAAGTCCCCGGTAATCCTCTTTAAACTGTTCATTTTACCTCTTGTTTCTCCTACGTATTCCACCTTTTAGTATTTCTTTTTCCTCCTT
>JABUQX010143991.1:0-2500 GCA_015478945.1 Trachelipus rathkii
TATGTGCTTCGTTCAGTTTCGGAATGCAGGTGTTTATCGTTTTCGCATTTATCATTGAAGCAGCTTTCGCGTTTTTTCGTGCCACTTCAATTATCACTATTAATATATTATTAAAAACTATTATATATATATATATATATATATATATATATATATATATATATATATATATACTATATATATATATATATATATATATATATATATGTATACTTTGCCTGCTATACAAACAAATATCACTATTATTAACATTAGTATCACTGTCATCATCACCATTATTATTATCACTATCATTATTATTATTATTATCATTATTATTATTACCACTATTATTATTACTATTATTATTATTATTATTATTATTATTATTATTATTATTATGTGTGTATATATATGTGTGTGTATTATTATTTTTTTTATATATATATATATATATATATATATATATATATATATATATATATATATATATATATATATATATATATATTTTATATAATAAAAATATAATATATATAATTTATATATATATATATATTTTTTTTTTTCATAGATTCTTCTTATATATATATATATATATAAAGTGGAAGGACCAAATATTAAATTTCTAAGAAAAAATGGAAATAATTTATATAAATTTCTAAAATCATCTTACCTGATGTTAACTTTAATCGATGGGCATGAGAGTGAGCAAAGTCCGAGATAACATCTTCAGTTTTTATGTCAATATTTCGATGTATTTAGAGGAGGGAAAGTCCAGTAAGTCTTTCATCTCCAATAGTATTTCTCAAGTAGGTTTTCAGAAGTCATAATGTTGAAAAGCTTCTTTCTACTGAAGCAGTAGTAAAATTGCCAGTATTTGCAACAAGATGTAAATATTTGTAAATTGTGACTTCGAACAAGAAACTAGTTCGTCTATTGCTGTTTTTGGACGATCTGTGCTGTGATGCCATTTCAACTTCCGTAAATCCCATTCTGCTTTTACTAAATCCTCAATTGGGCTTTCGAGATCTTCCTCGTAAAATGTTACATCTTTAATCTTCTCATATGGCACATTACACCTGTTCGGTGTGACAAAGTGCAAGGAAGATATAATTTCTTTATGATTTAAAAACCTCTCTCCTAATGCTGGTATTAAATCATCCAAGAATGGTATAAAAATGGATGTGCGATAATAAGTCTGTGGGTCGGAAGTAAGAATGTTGGGTCTGTATTTTTTGAATTTGTTAATTCTTGGTACAGCAATTTCAATACCCAGCTCGGATTCAGATGCGCTTACACATTCTTCAAAAATCTACTGAAATTCTAATGTTGCATTTTCTCTGATGGCTTCAAGTTTAGTTTTAACTAGATTCACTTCATTATATGCACTCACCAAATCAATAACGTGTGTCTGCAATCGTTTTGAAAGATTGTATGTTAAACTTAATAGTCTGTTTAAAACAAAAAAGGAAACCAGAAAAGATGCGCTATAAACTGTTTAGAATTAAGGTAGCTTTTTTGACTGATCTCCAACTTCACATTTTATTTGTTCTAAAGCTGCTATTATCGGGTTTATCATCTCTTTAAATAATAAAACCGATTCGTGCCATTGGCACCAGCGAGTTTCGCAAACTTTTTTAATCTCTTCTTGCTACCCTTAGGAATAAGTTCTTCTATTTTTTCTTCAAAATCTTTTGTCCTCTTAGCACTTGCAAGAAAAAATGTACAACAATCTGATATTATTCCAATTGCACTTCAAATATTTTGAACTTTAGAAGCGTCTGTGAGGCATAAATTTAAGCAATGCAAAAAGCAGTGAGTATAAATAGCTTTGTGACATTTTTCATTTATTACTCTCTGAACACCCTTGAACTCACCACTCATTGCTGCTGCACCGTCATACCCCTGTCCTCTTAGATTATTCATATCCCAACCAAGTTCAGTTACTTTTTCTTCAATTAATTTTGCAAGACTTATTCCCGTCAAATCATTTACTGAGACGAAACACAAAAAATCTTCTTTGACGGTAAGAGTATCAATATCAACGTAACACACACACAACGAAAATTGTTCCTCCTGGGACACATCGGTCGTCTCATCGGCTAAGACAGTTAAAAATTTACTTTTATTTATGTTTTGCACAATTTTACGTTGAATGAGATGCGCAAATGACTGAATTAGAGCATTTTGGACTGTGGAACTGGTATACATGGCATTTCTAGCACTAGTTTTTAAATGTTCTGAAAGAACATGGTCTCCAGCATTAGCACGATATCTTAAAAGACTCCGAAAATTGCCATCGTTTCCCACAGGCCAAGAGAGTTCGATTCGACCTGAGTCATGATGTCCACGTAACGATATATTTTGCTTACCACAGAATCGAATTGTTTCAGCAATTGGAATTAGCCGCTTTCTACTGTCTTCGGCCTCCCTTTTCTTCTGACTGTCAATCTGTTTGTGGATGCTCTCGATTTTTTCTTGAACCTGCTTTTCTACAGCAAATCTCTTTTCTACCGAT
>JABUQX010143992.1:0-2500 GCA_015478945.1 Trachelipus rathkii
CAGTGTGCTTCGTTCAGACTCGTTGGGTGTTTAACCGTTTCGCATTTATCGTAAACGCTTTTTCGCGTTTTCGTGCATAACTACATATATATATATATATATATATATATATATATATACCAATTCAATATTTGTAAACATATCTTGGTCTTTTTTCCACATAATTTACAATTAACTTTACATTTGACACATTTTTTTCACATAACATTAAAATACAATGCTCCAAAAAACCTATTAACTCATATTGATTTGCTCATAAACGACACGTCATCTAACATTTTAACAGAGTTTGTGCGTGTGTGTGTGTGTGTGCGTTCGTTTAGCATTGTAGGCGAACATTGGGGGTTCATGTTTCAGAGATTTTGGGGGAAGTTGAGTGATAAGGAATTAAAGGTAAATTTGGATTTATACAATACAATTTTGTAAATTAATTTATTTTAATTAAAATGACAATTTTCTTGACTAAAATTTCACGAGAATTTTTAATGTTATTTTGTCGTGTTACAACACGTAGTTTTTACGCTACCATGCGGGTACCAAGGGTACCTTTGACCCGAGTGCAAGCGGAGATGCGTGGCTGAGGTATCTGTCCTGCCATAGGCGGTCCTTATTCCTATTGAATAGAGCACTCTTTCATAGGTTTAAGTCGCTATCTTTTTGGCTTGTCGTGGTCGAGTGGTAACACGCTTGGCATACCGTTCGCGAGGGCCCGGGATCTAATCCTTGTAAGTGAGGAATCACTCGGGTTATTTTATCTATACAGAATTGAACTGCGGGTTTTTAATTGCCGTTATTACATCTAACCACAGGTACTTCTACTCCGTCTAAGTGGTCTCCCTTACATGGGTCCTGTGTTACCTTTGACCCGAGTGCAAGCGGAGATGCTTGGCTGAGGTATCTGTCCTGCCATAGGTGGTCCTTATTCTTATTGAATAGAGCACTCTTTCATAGGTTTAAGTCGCGTATCTTTTTAGCTTGTTGTGGTCGAGTGGTAACACGCTTGGCATACCGTTCGCGAGGGCCCGGGATCTAATCCTGGTAAGTGAAGAATCACTCAAGGAGTTATTTTATCTATACAAATTTAACTGCGGGTTAAATTGCAGTATTTACATATATATATATATATATATATATATATATATATATATATCTATATATATATATATATATATATATATATATATATATATATATATATATATATATATATATATATATATATGTAAATACTGCAATTAAACCGCGATTCTTATAGATAAAATAACTCCTTGGCAATTCTTCACCCTGGAAGTCGAACCCTCGCGGGCGATGTTACCGCTTCGACCACAACAACAAAAATACGCGACAAACGAGAAAATTAACTCCTTCGTAAGGTGGAGACCTGTAACAGTTCTCGGCCAGCTCTCCGCGCTCGGGATCAGATGGCGCAGGACCAGCAAGGGCCGCTCTGCGTCGGGTACGCAATTCTTGTAGATATAATAATACGCGTTGGCTGCGTTCGGTAACATGGGTCTTCAACTCGCGGTGATTCCTCACTACAGATCGGGTCTGGGCGTGGCGACGGCTTGAGTATTCAACAGGGCGGGACGCCTATGGCAGGACAGGCTCTCGGCCACCTCCCGCTGCACTCAGTACAATACCGCATGGTAACAAGCGTGTTGTAACGACAGCTTCTCGTGGTAGTCAGAAAATGATCATTTAGTAAAAATAAGTAATTTACAAAAGCCCTATTATCTACAATAACTCAATGTTCACATACAAAAACCTCGTATTATTTAGTAAATTGTCGTTCGCCTGGCGCAACAGACACACTTTTACTTTGCACAGCTCAACCATGTTGAATGACGTGAAGCAAATCAACTATGAGTGTAGGCTGAACGTTGTGTTTAATGTTAATATTGAAAAATATTGATCCAAATAAGGATTATTAGTATAATGAGAAAAAGTTTCCAAAGATATGTTTATAGGCATTGTCTATAACTACTATACTCTTTGCTGCTATATATGCTGCTGTATATATATCGCTGCTTGCTACTCTTCATAACGCCTTAACCATATATATATAACCATATATATATATATACAGTGGTGTACTACACGTACTTTTTACGCTATCATGCGGGTGCTTTGGTAAGTTTCACCATTTTTTTTAACTAAAAGAATACCCCGGGTAAACCGCAAAGATGCAAAGAGTCGGGGTCTCTCGGCCTCCTGGGGAGACACGGGGACTTTGCCCCCTCTGTCCCACCGTCAGATCGAGCCCCCTAAAAAAAAAAAAAAAATTCATACGCTGATTCCAAATATGTTATTAGTATAAAAAAATTGCTTTTTTTTCATACAAATTTCATACGCTGATTCCATATATGTTATTATTTTTGTTGCACCTATGTTTTTGCAGAAATTCCATACGCTGATTCCATTATTGTTATTATTTTTGTTGCACCTATTTTGGGTTTTGGATATAAAAAAAAAAATCATTTTCCATACAAATTTCATACGC
>JABUQX010143992.1:7500-25335 GCA_015478945.1 Trachelipus rathkii
ATATATATATATATATATATATATATATATATATATATATATATATATATATATATATATATATATCAAATAAATGGGAGTAAAACATTTTTTAATTCAATTTTAAAAAATTGATGACACCAAAATAAGATAACATTAATCATAAATTAAATTTTTAATAATTTTTTCTTTGAGTTAAAAAATTGCTATTAAGATGTTAAAGTAAAAAAATAATTTTTAGGGATTAGTTCTAAAAATATATTTGAGAGAGGAAGAATTCTTTTAACAGTTTATCTTTAAGAAACTTTTAAATATATTACAAATTAACAGCACACATTTATCATTTATATTTTTTCGTAATTTGAAATTGAGTTAAAAAGAATGTTGTGCTAATAGAATGAATGAATTAATTTTTTTTGGTAACATACCCTTATATATATAACATATAGATACACAAATCTATATATCTTATATATATATCTATCTATATCTTTTCTTCTATATATATATATATATATATATATATATATATATCTCTATATATTAACATTAAGATGATGACTCTAAGTTTATAAAGGAAGAGTACAATAAGCAACGAATTTCAGTGTTTTCTTTATTAATGAATTCTAATAAAGGTATTAGTTATTTATATGAATTTAATATTTATTGGAGGTAAATTACTTTGAAATTAACAAAATGTTTTCTAGTAATTATGACATTATTAAAGAATAACAATTATTATTATTATTATTATTATTATTATTATTATTATTATTACATTATTATTGTCAATTATTATTAATTATTATTATTATTATTTAACTTTTTAACTATTTACGTTTGATTTTTTCACAATTTCTTTTATTTTTATTCTTTTATTTTCGTGATTATTACTATAATTTATGGGAGTTTTTATTTTTAAAAAAACTCCACCACGGACCCGCGAGCGTAGCGAGAGGGGCAGAGGTGGGAACCGAAGACCCCACCGAGATCAAAAATAAAATATAAAAATATCAATATAAATTATTATTATCATGGCTATCTACACAAAACTTTACGTGGGTAATCAATTTTTAGCTGAAATAAATAGCCTAAGGCCCTAAGCTTATTCATTTTATAGGAGAAGCTTTAGGGTGAGCACAAAAAAAAATGTAGTTTCTTTCACTTTCTGTTAATATTAATTAAATAACATTTGAAAATCCAGTATTTACCCTAAAATCATAGAAATTATTTTAGATTTTTCATTGATCTTCGTTCCTGGAGTCAACATCTTATAAATAGCCTATATATATATATATATATATATATATATATATATATATATATATATATATATATATATATATATATATATATAGAGAAATATATATATATAAATATATATATATATATATATATATATATATATATATATGGTTCATGTGAATTTAATGGCTCGCGTTTTTCTTAGTCACAAAATTTTAGGTAAAGTATTTACAATTTTGTTTAAATTTTTCATGATTAGGGTAAAATTAAATTAGGTTAAAAAAAGAATGAAAAGTCAACTTATTTAATTAAATAGGAGGTTTGGGTGAACTTTGAACAGCTAGAAGTTTTTATTTCTAAATATATTTTCCTTTTAAAAAAAAAAAAAATGTGTAATATATATATATATATATATATATATATATATATATATATATATATATATATATATATATATATATATATATATATATATATATATATATATATATACATATATATATATATTATACATATATATCTCTCATATATATGTAAGGTGAGAAGGAGTGATAGCAAGAAATATTTTGTACGTTTTTGGCGCTGTTCAAATTTTATCGGCCAGTGTTTACTAGGACAGGCATAATTAAGGAACTTCAAATCCTAACACTAAACAAATAACACATTTTTGTAATCGGTGGACAATTTTAGAAGGGATTTTATTTTTTTTTTGCATCGGGGACTGATAAGGCCGAGACCCTGACTAAAACAAATGACATTTTTGTAATCAGTGGACAATTTTAGACAAGAATTTTTTGTCCTTTTTGGTTTTTAGGGGGCTCGTCCCCGTCGTCCACCGGTAAGACCGAAGGGAACCCCGACTCCTTCCATCTTTGCAGTTTTGGGGTGTGTTCTTTAGCTAAAAAAATAAAAAGATTAACATAATTCCGATATGATTTCTCTACTTTTGGTGTGAACAGAAAATTCATTACCAGATATTTTTCTCTACTATCCTCCTTTACCTATACACACTTTTTACACACTCACATTTTTTTATATATATATATATATATATATATATATATATATATATATATATATATATATATATATATATATATATATATATATATATATAAGTATATATATATATAGATAGGCCAGCATCCCGAAAAGTTCAGGCATGTAACTAGAAAACTATAACATATACACGAAAATAAATATCATTTTATTAATCAGGAGACATTTTACCTGAAATTTAAAAAAAAAAATTAATTTATTCTAATATTTATTATTAGCACCATATTAATATTAGTAAAGTGCAGGCTCTGGGTGATCGACTTGAAGAAGATATGAAGCTCCGGTCTCGAGAAAAAGTTGCCAAATGTCGCTTTATAATATAATTTGAAAATATTATTTTTTTCTTTTTATACAATATCCTTCTTGGGGTTCGAGCCGACGGAGGGACAGAGGGGGACGAAGTCCCCGTCATCTGATGGAAACCCCGACTCTCTCCATCGTTCTTGTTTACCCGTGGGTATTTGTCCGTTTTTAAAAAAATAAAAATTTAACATTTGACAACTTTCAGATCTATCGGTCATTATTAAGCCACGGCATCATCGAATTGTCAAAAAACTAATATTTTCAAGATTTTTAACAATTTTAATTTTTTAAAAAACGTTATTTTTATTTTTAAAATTTCTGCGAGTAAAAATGTCCCCTGATTAATAAAATGATATTTATTTTTGTGTAGCTGTTATAGTTTTCTAGTTCCTAATTTTGAGATCTTCACTCTCATATATATATATATATATATATATATATATATATATATCTTATATATACTCTACACATATATATATATATATATATATATATAAATTGTGAAATTAATAAATGCATACAATTCTTACCAAAATTTAAAAAAAAAAGTAGAGAACTAAAGTAATCATAAAAGTAATTTAATTTTGTCATTTGTACGGTATTTTAAACTTTTTCAGTATAAAAAAAACTACGCAAGAAAACGAGCCATTAAATTCACATGTACCATATATATATATATATATATATATATATATATATATATATATTTATGACATATATATATATATATATATATATATATATATATATATATATATATAAATAAGCAACTAATGTAAGAAAATAATTCAAATTACTATTTATTACTATTAAAATAATGTTTAAAATGTTATACAATGACGCTAATTTTACATAAAAATCATTTATTTTCTTCCGAAACATTATTTTTCATAAGGACATTCATGGGAGGAATTTCGATTTGTGCCTCCAAGAAAGCGTAATTTTAATGCTTTCAAAACACTGGTTGTCATGGCAACGTAAAAGAAACCGTATTATTATTTTGTCTATTTTGAGGATTTTTCCACAAGGCCTCCTCTCGAAAACGTCATAAAATGACTCCTCCCAAAATTGGCAACACTTCTCATAAATAGAGTTGCCAGTTTGCAATAAATATGTGAAACAAAATAAAATAAAGAAAAATAATTCAAAAAAAAAAACCTTATTTAATATATATATATATATATATATATATATATATATATATATATATATATATATATATATAAAAAAAAAAAACTATATATATATATATATATATATATATATATATATATATATAGAGAGAGAGAGAGAGAGAGAGAGAGAGAGAGAGAGAGAGAGAGAGAGAGAAAGGAGAGAGAGAGAGAGAGAGAGAGAGAGAGAGAGAGAGAGAGAGAGAGAGAGAGAGAGAGAGAGAGAGAGAGAGAGAGAGAGAATCAGTATTGTCAAGCCATTATGAGAGAAACCTTTATGAAATAATTGATAATATCATCATTCAGGTGAGGGCAAGATTCTCAAATTTATCGGCCATAAATTCCTACAGTTAGGGAATTCCACAAAATTCTCTAGCTTCCAAAACAAGTTTCCTGAAGAAGCCTTAGATTCAATATATGGTATCTTTTTTGACAGATCATTTTTGCGTAATGAATTAACCGTGATTTATGACCAAACAAATGCTAATCTCTTTCGGAACAAGGACATTCAAACTATTTTAAAAACCATCGTAGAGAATGATTCACAAGATGGGTTTCCTGAATCTTATAGACTTTTTAGTCTGATCGTCACAATTCCAGCAACAACGGCATCTGTTGAAAGGAGTTTTCTTTCCTAAATCGTATAAAGACATCCCTCCGAAGCACGATGAGTCAGGGCAGACTGTCAAATTTGGCCTTACTTTCCATAGAAACAGAACTTTTAATTAAGTTATCAAATCATCCATCCTGGTATGAAAATATTATAAATAAGTTCGCAGAAGAAAAGGAAAGAGGAATTGATCTTTTCAAGTAGCTATAGTTGGTGAGTACTTTACATACATTTGTATCCCATTTTCATATATATATATATATATATATATATATATATATATATATATATATATATATATATATATATATATATATATATATATATATATATATATAACTAACTATATATATATATATATATATATATGCAAAGATAAGGGTTGATATATATATATATATATATATATATAAACCGTACTTATTGTACTTTGAGGATTATTTTGAAGTGCCTCCTCATGTTTTTGGTTCACGAGCCGCTACTGATATATATATATATATATATATATATATATATATATAATATATATATATATATATATATATATATATATATAAATATATATATATAACATATATATATATATATATAATATATATAACATATTCTATATATAAGTCAAAATAAGAGGTATAGATCACAAGTACAATAATTAAATTGGACAATCTTAAGGGGCGTGTTAGGTATGAGAAAAATAATGAGGAATGAACGTATTAGAGATTTGTAGTGAGAGTACATAGAGATGGTTTGGTCATGTGGAAAGGATGTATGACGGTCGGTTTGTTAAGCGGATGTATAGTGGTGAGTATGTTGGGAATCGATCGGCTGGGGGACCGAAGAAAAAGTGAGCTGAGTCAGCAAAGGAATGCCTGAAGGAGAGAAATTTGAGTTTGATACAGAGGCGAGAAGAAGGTGCATAATAGGAGTGAATGGGGGGTTTTGTGAGGGATGGTTGTGGCCCACCTGGCCCAAGGGATGAACCCCACATTGACGAGATGCCATAGTGAGGGTCCATCGTGGTCCCGTGAAGCTCTAGTGTGGATTTTCTGACCGCAACCAGTTCTCACTAATAGGTGTAAAGGGGGGCGGTAACGCTGGGTTTTCTTTTCGACTTGTGTCATATTCTTCTACTACTTTTCTGTTTCTGGTGCATGTCACGCACCTTACCCCCAGTCTTGGGGAAAGAAGGTGAATGGTATATATAGATAATTATAATATATATATATATATATATATATATATATATATATATATATATATATATATATATATATATATATATATATATATATATATATATATATTGATATATATATATATATATATATATATATATATATTCCAGTGGGAAAATTCTTGAGGCGTACCAATTTAATCGGAGTTTTGGTAAAGATGGAAACCAGTGCTAAATTAAGAACAAAAACTCTCCGATACCCTATCCTTGAAATTGTGCAAATCAAAGGAAGCTAAAACAATATTTAAAGGGAGTGTGTTCCAGTCTTTACCAGTGGAGTACAAGTAAGATTGAGCATAGCAGTTAAATCTGGGTCAGAAAGTTGGACGGAGGGAGGGTGACACTATCTGAAATACGAGCCGCAGAAGGTCTCCTCAGAGAAGGAGGTTCAAGAATAGCAATGTAAATTGTAATAGCAATAACAATATTATTAGGAGAATGATGCAAAAGTTCGGCGTCAAAAAAGATTGGAGAAAGCTAGTGAGAGTTGGAAAGTTAGCAAGTCGAAAAGCCCTTTATCAGAGAGAGCGATACGGGATTCATACTCCATACAAGGGCGAACAATTTATTGCAGTTTTGTGGAAGATTATGTCAAGTAGATAGATGAAAAAACTTACTGAAGCATTGAAAACAACTATAGGTACGAAAAAGATTAGAGGTCTGCTGCTTCAACGCTACCCTCCTAGCGTCATTTATTTACTATTGAATGGGTCATCCTTCTAATTGGAAGAAGCCATGATGAGTGTAGTTATCAGTCTAAGAATGGATAGGAGACACAGTAACAGATAGATCATTGATGCAGATAGAACAGAATTCTAAACAACATCACTATGGACCTATTCCCAAATGGTCGGCATTTGTAAAAAAGAAAAAAATCTGGTTATTTAGAGTTTCTCTAACGAATTCAACGAAACTTAACCTAACCTAACCTATCCTAACGCCTGCGATGGGCTGTACAGAAATTTGTTTTGATGTTGTGTCGACCATTTGATCTAGTCCCCACCACTATTGATAGATTTAAAGGATAAATAGTTGCTATCCACAACAGCAGCAATAGAACGACTGGAACTGAATTCAAGCTAATTATTAATACCGAAGGAGGTAAGTTGAGTAATTAAAGCTTTGTACCATACTTTATCAAAAGCTTTCGAAATGCTTAGCACCACATCAAAAGATTCACCGAAATGAGGAAGAGCAGAGGATCAAGAGTCAGAGAGAAAGGGAAGAAGGTCACCAGTCAAGCTCTTCTTACATAAGAAATACCAGCAATCGGATATAAGACTAGATTTAACATGTTTCTAAATCTTCCTGTTTATAATAGATTCAAAAACTTTAGAAAGAACAGGTTAAGGCGACAGGACGATAGAATAGGATGGATGGATGCGCGCTTCCAGCAGGAGTGAAAGATTGAAGTCGATAGGCATTGAAGAAACAATTTATCAGAGTAGGGTACAAGCTCAGAAACACAAATTTTGAAGACCACTGGAGGGATACCTTCATCACTCCACCTTCGTAGTGTTAAGCTCAGAGAGTACAGAAATAACATTTTTATGAGTTGGTTTGAAGAGGAGAGGAAAAATAGCTCTGGAATCGTATAAAGTGGAATTAGTGGGAAAGGTTTAAGCAAACAGTTCAGCTTTAGCAGAAGTTAAGGCAAGAGTATTACCGTCAGATATACAAGATGAGGGAGAGAGGAAGAAACGAAGTTGGAGTTGACATTTTAAAATTGAAAAATATCAGAAAGAGTGTGAGGTAGAGGAACCAGAAAGATTGCTGCATTTTCTACGAAGAAAAGTTTTTAGGGCTTCGAAGAGTTGATATTTTGTCATTCCGAGATGAAATGTATAAAAGCACGAGTTTCAGGATTTGAAGACAATGATAATTTCTGATAAAGCAGTTTGAGTTCAAGGGAGTGAGAATATATATATATATATATATATATATATATATATATAATATATATATATATATATATATATATATATATATATATATATATATATATATATATATATATATATATATATATATATATATATAGGGTATATATATGCATAACTCTTATCTATATGGTCAGCATCCCGAAGGCCAGGCATGTAACTAAAAAACTATCAGCTACACGAAAATAAATATCGTTTTATTAATCAGGAACATTTTACCCCTGAAATTAAAAAATTAAAAAAATAACGCTTTTTAAAAAATTAAAAGTGTTAAAAATGCTTCAAAAATTACAGTTTTTTGAGAATACGAAGAAGCTGCAGTAGTCGGAGGGAGCGCGCAAAGTTGCCAAATGTTGATTTTTTTCTTTTAAAACTAAAGAATACCCGACGGGTAAAAATTAAAGATGGATAGAGTCGGGGTTTCTCGGCCTCCTGGGGGACTTCCCCCCTCTGTCCCTCCGTCGGCTCGAACCCCCTAAAGAGGATATAAAAAGAAAAAATAACATTTTCTCCAAAGCGTAAAAATAAAATGGTATTTGGCAACTTTTGCTCTCGTGAACTTAATGCAGGATTCAAGGTCAATCACAGCGTAGACTTGCCAGGTCTAAGATTATACTAATATTTAAGGTGTTATTAATAAATATTAGAATAAAATGATGTAAATACTATATAAACCCCCCTAAAAATAATAATGGCTAATAATAATAAGGGAGAGGGCCTCTTGGTAGGCAGGAAGAACTTCTGCTTGACTTCCTCGTCGACCAGAACAAGACTTGGACACTCAACTTGTTAAGCCTATCTCTATCCTTAAAAGTTATTTCTTAATAGGAAGGACAAGATAAACTCAACTGCAAGTTCTCAAGACTTTATTCTCTTGGGAAAGTTATTTTAACATAATTTTTAGATTCATGTTATTACAAAATATATTTTATTATATAGCATAGAATTAACATACAAAATAAAATACATTTTACATTTAAACATTTTGTTATACATATTTTTATACTTTTTTTATTACAATACATCAAAATCGAAAAATATAAAAAAATATTTATTTATTAAACTTTATAATATCGTATATCATATCTTTAAAATTATATCAATATATAAAATAGTTATTGGTTAAATCGTTCGCGGGCTTTTTCAATCACCCGCCAAACTTTGTTCGTTTTGGAGGGAAAAGTGAATTAAGGAAATGAGGTCAAGAAAGACTCTTTCACATTATTTGCCTTGTGTTCATATAAGACATCCATTATGGCAAATGTTATTTTACTACGTGTTTTAAAACCTTATTTTTAACACAAAACACGTTATTTTATTCAAAAATAATTAAAATGTAGACCAAATTGTCTAATAAAATATTATTACAGTACACGATAAAGCGTTTTCTGTTATTCTTTTGTTTTTAAGGAAAACGTTATTTTTAGCGTGTACTTCAATATATATATATATATATATATATATATATATATATATATATATATATATATATATATATATATATATATATATATATATATAATATATATATATATATATATATATATATATTATATATATAGAGGTGGGCAGTAACGCGTTACATGTAACGGCATTACGTAACGGGCGATACAATTGTAACGAGTAACGGTAACGCTTCAAACGATTTTAAAATGTAACGATGTAACGGTAACGCTACCCTTTTTAAAAATTGTAACGGCTTTTTTTCCGTTACTCGTTACTCGTTACATCCTACACACGGAACTCCACTGTGTTGACATTTTTTTTTATTTTTATGGAAACGAAAAGGCACAGAAAGGCCTCCAATATTTTATAGAATTTCTCCCATTTTTATTGTCTTAATGTTTTAAGTGTAACGTAATTTTTATATTTTAGGGGTGATTCCTATGATTTTATATTCTCTGTGGTTATACAGATTTTAAATATATATATATATATATATATATATATATATATATATATATATATATATATATATATATATATATATATATATATATATATATATATATATATATATATATATATATATATATATATATATATATATACTCAAGGACCAGCCTCGGAAGTAGACAGACCTTTAGGTAACAGACCCCAGAAACGATTTTGGACCAGGAACTTGAATAATGTTTTTAAGATTAGATGCGCTACGCTTAATATTACGACATATGGTGGAAAGGAGGAGGAGGAGATCCTGGAGATGATGAGGGAGAGGAGGATCGACGTGATGGGAATGACAGAAATGCGAATGAGAGAACAAGAGAGAGGAAGAGATATGGGAGGAGGATATGTATTGATATATAAAGGGGTAGAGGAGGGAATCAGAAAGCATGAATAGGGCCAAAGATGTCCCCGTTCATACAGACTATAGAAGTTTTACAAGAAAGACTTATAAGATGCACTTTTAAAATCAAGGCAAAGAGGTACCACTTCTATCAGGTATATTCGCCGCAACAGGGACACTCGGAAGAGGAAAAAAGACAGTTCATGGAAATGTTGGAGGAGAATGTAGAAGACGGAAGAAGAGAAGAGGATGTACTGTTTCTGATTGGAGATTTTAATGCACGAGTGGGAAGGAGAAGAGACGGGGTGGAGACAATGGTAGGACAGTATGGAGAGGAGGTAAGGAATATTGAAGGAGAGATGCTGATAGATTTCTGTCTGAGGAAGGGATTGAAGATCATGAATGGTTTTTTTTTCAACAAAGGGACTTACATAGGTTTCCAAGGTATAGATGGAATAATATCACAGAAGAATTCGATCAGAGATCTATTATAGACTATATAATATCATGTGATAATATTCTAATAAAGGATGTGATTGTAATACGTGGAGTAGCAATGCATTCGGATCATAGATTGTTGGAGACGGACCTGGTGGTGAAGGCAGAAAAGCTGCAGAAAAATTAAAGAGAAATGTGATTAAAGTGGAATCACTGAAGGAATGTGACAAAAAAAGTGAATATATTAGAAAAATAAATGAAGACTTAGAACAATTATAAAGAGTAGGAAAGATGGAGGAGACATAAGAAACGATAGGAAGGGTAGCAGAGGAGACTCTAGGCAAAAGATGGGTAGGAGGAACGAGAATAAAGACACACAAGTGGTGGACTGAAGTGCAGGAGGCAATAAAGAGGGGAAAACGGTATTGATGAAAAGGTGGCTGAAAAATAGAACCGCACACACAAGGGCTCAGTATGTGGAGGCAAGAAATGATGCAGAGAGAGTGAAAAGAAGAGGCTACAAAGAGAGAGGTGGAAGAAATGATGGAAGATAGGAGGGCAGAAAGGAAGAAGATTTTTAGACTGGCAAAAACATGCAGAGGATCAAAGAGGAAAGTGTGCAACATCAAGTATAAGCAGGGAGAGGTTTTGGTGAAATCAATAGACACAAACAGGAGATGGACGGAGTACTTCAGTGAACTGCTAAATGTGAATGAACAGGGGGAGGAGGAGGGAGAGGAAGATGAGGAGGGGAAGGAGATAACTATGGAAGAATTAGAGGTGGCTCTGAAAGTGATGAAGAACGGTAAGGCACCGGGTGAAGATGGGATACCCATAGAATTGATAAAAGAGGGAGGAGAGAAAATGAAAGAAGAAATTTTGAAACTGTTTAATAGGTGTCGGAACGAGAGTGAAGTACCAGAAAGAAGTCAATTATATTGCCAATATATAAGGAAAAAGGAGATACACAAGACTGCAAAAACTACAGAGGAATTCCCTTGTTGAACCATCTGGCAAAAACATATGAGAGAATTTTAGAGAAAAGGTTGAGAATAGTAGTAGAGCCCAGACTGGGGGAAGAGCAGCACGGATATAGAAAGAACAGAAACACGACGGATCTCTTGTTCGTTCTGAGAATTACGTTGGAAAAGGTATGGGAATTCAACAAACGAGCATGTATAGCTTTCATAGATCTGAAGAAAGCTTTCGATTCAGTGCCTAGAGAGAGACTTTGGAGAGTGCTGGAGAGAAAATATGCAGTGGGTAGAAAGTTGAGAGGAGCTCTGGAGAGTTTGTACAGGAATAGCAAATGTAATGTATAAACAGAATATGAGAATAAGAAATGGTTCGAGGTGAGAACAGGTGTTAAACAAGGAAGCGTGAAATCGGAGATTTGGACGGTGATATTTTGGCATATGCGGATGACTTGGCGTGCTGGAGCGAAGAGGGAGACAGGTTGAGAGAGGTAGTGATATCTTTTGCCAACAGGCTGAGAGAGGCCGGCTTGACTATAAACGCAGAAAAGACGGAGATCATGGTGGTCAGTAGAGAAGAAGGAGGAAGAGAGTTGAGAATAGAGGTGGAGGGGACTGAGATAAAGACGGTGGAGAAATGTAAATATTTGGGTGGAGTATTTGGAAGAGAGAGAGGAAATGTACAAGAGATCATAAGTAGGATAGCTCAGTATGGGGGAGCAGTAAGAGCAGTGTATCCCATACTGAAAGATAGACAAATGGGTGTGGAGGTGAAAAGGGTGATCTTCGAAGGTGTGTTAACACCGATTTTACTATATGGAGCAGAAACATGGAGTACGACAACAAGAGAGGATAGTAGAATACAGTCGGCGAAGATGTACGTTTTGAGAGCGATAATAGAAAAGACTAGAAGAGACACAGAGAAACGAAAGAATAAGGGAGGAAGTTGGAGTGATAGCTATATTAAATAAGATGGATGCAGCTAGATTGAGGTAGTGGGGACACTTGGAGAGAGGGATGCAAGAGAAGTACCCAAAAAGGAGTAGAGGTGGATACCGAAGGAAAACGAGACCAAGGGAAGACCTATGAAGAGATGGGAAAGCTCGGTGGAGGACTCATTGAGAAGACATGGATTGCCGTCGATGCAAGAGCTGAGGGAAGATGGAGTTTTGGAAGATAGAGGAAGATTCAGAAGAGTGCTGGCCCCGCTGACAGGGTCTTGACCCTTCCTGGGAGCGGTTGTAAATTGTAATATATATATATATATATATATATATATATATATATATATATATATATATATATATATATATATATATATTTATATATAAATATATATATATATATATATATATATATATAATAATATATATATATACTTTTTTTAACGTGTTTATCCCTATGCAGGGAGGTAACACGGGGGACCTCAGGAAATCGAACTTTAAAGGCCGGCTATCCCAAACCAGTGAATAATTCTTGCCACCAATTAGATAAATCTTCTACTGCCACGTGGAAGATTTGTGAACCAACGTCCTCTCGTACCAAGAGGCGGCGTTCAACCTCCTGCGCCACGAGAGAGCGTTCTATATATATATATATATATATATATATATATATATATATATATATATATATATATATATCTTTCTTTAAATATAATATATATATATATATATATATATATATATATATATATATATATATATGGGCGTGGCAGGACTTCATTTAGGGGGAGCAAAGGTTGAGTGATATATATATATATATATATATATATATATATATATATATATATATATATATATATATATATATATATATATATATATATATATATATATATATATATATATATATATGTGTGTGTGTGTGTGTGTGTGTGTGTGATGTGTGTGTGTGTCTGTGTCTGTGTGTGTACGCAGGATTTGACTTAAGCTAACAAATGTTGAGTGATTTATGTCCCTACTCACACTGATCAATAGACGGCGTGGGTTGGTTAAACTCCAGATTTTTCCTTTTCAAAGGCTAATAAAAAATATAATAATATAAAAGTTATTTCGGTTATAAAATAAATAAAATAACAAATCTACAACAGTTTTAATTAAAAAAATTTATGTGTCACGAGGTGAGTAAAAAAATATCTATTTGAGAGACGTAAAGTAATATTTATGGGGTTGGCGAGTATTGAGTTAATATTAAATCTAAACTAGCATTAGACTCCTTGGATTTTCAGCGAATTCCGCAATTTCATTGGTTTTCCAATTCGTTCATTTTTACTTACTAATATTCTATGAATACTCATCTTACATAGTATTAAGCCCGTCTTCGTTTATTGTGTTTCTTAGCCAAGTATTTACTTTTCAACAGAGTGCTAAAGACCTTTCAATGGTACTTGTTGTTAAACACAGTAGCACCAGTTCAATTAACAGACAGGTTTTTAATTTCATGGGAAAAAAGGGATTGGCTTCTTTAATGACTGGTAAGTTCCAAGTCTTTCAACTTTTGCTTTCCATTTTCTATCCAATACTCATGCTAAAAAATTAGAAATTTTTTGAAGAGTACATTTTAGTATTTCAACCAATTTCTGTTGCATTAGATAGGCTACAGGGTGATAAAAGCTGTTTTTATGGAACTTTGCTTCCAACGTTGCTAGTGATTGAAAAAAATTTAATCGCTTAAATACGTCTCTACTGAGACATGTTCATCCTCTTCTTACAGCACTAGCTTCAGGTTTCGAGAATAGATTTCGGGAGTTTCTTAGTTTGCACATCTCGGCCATCACCGCAGTTTTGGCATCTATTTCTAATCCTAACCACAAAATCAAATGGCTCGCCATAAACCCCGAATATAATACCGAGGAAAATAGGAAAAAGTATCAGGAAATGCTAATCGTGGCTGCCAGAAATGAGGTTCAAGCAAATACATCTCAAGAGCCTAACGAAGTAATGGATTTGGCTGGAGGTAGCAGTCCTGAGGACTTTTTTGAATACGAGCATCTACATCACCCGCGTCATTAAATAAAGATGAAATAGAAATGCTTAAATACCTTACGGATAACGACAGATCCCTAGCGTCACTTAATAGGGATCCCTGTGTTAAAAAAGCACTTAATAGGGATCCCTGTGTTAAAAAAGTCTTTTTGCACTACAATACTCCACTACCTTCATCGGCCCCTGTAGAAAGGTTATTCAGCTTTGCGGGTCACATTCACTCTCCCAAGAGATCCAAGCTATCTGATAATACGTTTGAAAGGCTAGTCATTCCTAAAGGTAATTCTTCATATTTGTAATGTTATTAATTAAGTTACTATAAATAAAATCGTTATGTCTTTCTTTTTTAATTTTATTTATGTTCTATATGGTTACAGAAAATTATTATCATTTATTAATAAGTGATTAACTATGTTTAAATAGATCATTATTATTACTATTATTATTATTATTATTATTATTATAATTACCTAACTTTACAATACATTATTACTGCCAATTTTTATTATTATTATATCATTTTTAATATTAATAATATCTACTCTTAATACTCTACATACTTATAATATCAATCAATCTGTAAAAGAACGATCAGTTAATACGATCAACATATAGCACAATTGAGATAATCTTCTACGTTTATTAATAAAATAAATTATAAAAAAATTTAAATATGGATAATATTGTATCACTAAATTCCATAAATATATATCATTTATTGCACTAACTTTACATAGTGAAACTTAAAATAGATAAAAATTTTAAAAATTGTATATTTCTATTATTTGGTCAATGACTCAATGATAGTAATGTAAATTGCAATTTTAAATAAAAGTTACAAAACTTAGTTAATCCAATGATTTAATCTTCAGCAGTAAATATGTATATATGATCATGTACAATCGGCTTCAGATATTTCCCACCCACCTCTATTTAATCAAATATCGAAAGTGGCTTGGGTCCAATTTGTTTTTCTTCAGAGTCCCCGCCCACTTTGCATATATATATATATATATATATATATATATATATATATATATATATATATATATATATATATATATATATATATATATATATATATATATATATATATAACTATAACTGCTACTATATATATATATATATAATATTCAAAAATTTAGTTCAGAGGCCACGCCCACTTTTGAATATATATATATATATATATATCTATAGTTATCTATATATATATATATATATATATATATATATATATATATATATATATATATATATATATATATATATATATATATATATATATAAAATATTTTATTTTTTCTTCAGATGCCCCGCCCACTTTTTCTTTTATATATATATATATATATATATATATATATATATATATATATATATATATATATATATATATATATATATATATATATATATATATATATATATATATATATATATATATATAAAGCATTTATTTTGTGTAGTTGCCAAACAAGTTGGTCGAATGCAGTCTCCGCAATCAACACTGGCCAACAAAAAAGAAATTATTTTTTTGCTGCCAAGGATATTTTATTGAATTTATAGTATATCGGGTGTGCTGATTTCAGAAATGATATTAGTTTTCCAAGATTGGCTCTAGTTCTTGAGATACAGGGTGTTCCATATATACTCTTATACAAATATCTTTTTTAATGCATATTTTACAGTAATATCGTTTTATTTCTTTTTAAGGGGCTTACCTTTATATATACTTTATTTTTTTCTATTTTCAGAACACTATGAGTACTTCACCAAGAGCCTGTTTGAATAACCCCAATGTATTCTGCTACATCTGTGGTGAATATTGCCAGGAGAACCAAAGAAGAAATGTTACTAACTTTGTGAAGCAAGCATATCTGGCATACTTTGGAATGAAACTCGGAGACCAAGATAAGTCTTGTGCTCCCCACATGGTCTGTAAAACGTGTGTCGAAAATCTACGTCAGTGGAAAAATGGACGAAGAAAAGGTTTAAAATTTGGTGTGCCTATGGTATGGCGGGAGCCAAAGAATCACCACAGTGACTGTTATTTTTGTTTGGTTAATGTGAAAGGTATCAATCGTTACAAGAAACGTAAATTTGAGTATCCGGATTTGGAATCAGCAAGGCGACCTGTACCACACTCCGACGATGTCCCCATCCCAGTGGTCACTACACTCCCAGACCTAGCATTGTCTGATGAAGAAGATATCCAGGATTTGGTGTGCACACGTGCAGATAGTGGTAGTGAATATGAAGAAAGTACTTCTACACAGCAACAGTTCTCCCAGGAAGAGATCAATGATTTAGTACGAGAGTTAAGTCTCTCCAAGCAAGATTCTGAGCTTTTAGCATCTAGACTAAGTGAAAAGAACTGTCTCAAGGCCGAATGTAAAATAACTTTTTTTTCGGACAAGAGAGGTAGTTTGGTAGTTAGTTTGTTAGAGAGAGAGATACACACACACACACACACACACACATATATATATATATATATATATATATATATATATATATATATATATATATATATATATATATATATATATATATATATATATATATATATATATATATCAGTGATATGCAGCTGGAGCCACTAGATTTTGTCTAAGATAGAAGGAGTATGACACGAAGCGAGATATTTGAAAATGGAAGCTCAGTGGAGTATCTCAAGCTTTCAAATTGATTTCCTTTTACAGAGTTTATCCCTATTTTGCCAAGAGGAACGAAATTATAAAAAATTATATTTATTTCTTTATATCGCCTACTTCTATACATAATGAGGGAAATATATAACATCAAAGTGTCTATATAAAAAATAATTTAATGAATCTTTTATTCATTAGTCGTTCAGTAGAAATGTCAAATGAAATGAGAAGTCGTAACATAAGATATAGTTGAACAATGTTTTTAAAAAGAAACTATTATAAAATTACAGGTTTATAATTGTCTCATTTCACTGTATCTTTAAACGTTCCTATTTCTTTCACTTTGTTTGATGCATGAATATTCGTTCTAGCTATATATTACCTATAAAATATTGTTACTAGTTAAAGACTACATTCATTAGGAACAATTTGCAATGATTTCCCATGTTGATTAACAGAGGGAAAATGGTTTGAAGGATCAATAGTGCTTGCACTCGTCTCTGAATACAATAAAGCTTGTTGCGATTTATGCAATGCAAAATATTTACTGCCTCCTCCTTCAGAACACTATTTTATATGTATTAAAATGTTAATTGCTAAAATATTCACTATATTTTACAACATAAAACGTAAATACTGCTTTTTTTTAATTACATTTCTCGTAATAACATCTTCTGTTAAATTAAACTTTTTCATGCACACTTGAAAGTTGATACCGAAACCTCTAATCATTAAAAGATTAGACCACAAAGATAAAAACTAAGAATAAAAAAAACAAGGAAAACAAAAATATAAGAAGATAAGATAGATAGATAAGATAGATAGATAGATAGATAGATAGAGAGAGAGAGATTTTTAGAGAGAGAAGAGAGAGAGAGAGTTTAGGTAATGTGAAGAAATAGGTTTAAATGTTTTTACGTAATGAAGATTTACAAATTTTCAATATTTATAGAAGTTAC